>JAPKLX010000311.1:201529-258541 GCA_026898415.1 Leonotis leonurus
GCCCCCCCCCCCAATACACCAATCCAACCTTTTCTGTTTTCTTGTTCAAAGTTTAAGTATAAGGCTTAAGCACACTTTAAAAATAAAGATAGCTTAGGTTAGCTTAGAGTTTCTTCTTGCGAAGAAGAAACAACTTAGCTCAAATAAACCTTAGGTAAAAAAAAAACACTTAATAAGATTAACTTTAAGAAAGTTAACCTTGATTAGTGTTGTGTGCATAATTCGGTGGTTAATGCTCTTTGTAGTTAAAAAACGTTTCCTTTAGTCAATCTTTAATACAACCAAGTTAATGCAAGAGAATGAAGGATATGATAATAAAGTAAAACAGAAAGGAAGAACACAAGGAGTTTAACGTGGTTCTGGATAAACTTTCCCTACATCCACAGCTCGATCAAAACTAGATCGAAATTTACTATGTCTCCTTTCTTTTTACTCGTTGAGTACGAGCCTTAAATTTTATCAAAACTAGATAACAACTTAAGATTACACTTCTTAGATTGAAGAACTACAATCTAGAACTTACAACTCTTGGATCAAAACTAGATCCTAACTTGGGTTTTGTAAACAACAAATTTCCAGAAAGTATCTTCAAAAGAATAATAAAGCACTCAGAGAATTCTAGAGCTTGAAGGAGTGCTTTTAGAGCTTTGAATATTTGAAGATATTTGAGCAGAGTTTGAGCTTTTTGATCGTTGATTCTCGTACTCGTTCCTGGAGGTGAAGGTGGTATATATAGCCTCTTTGAAGAGAACTATCCGTTGGAGAAGAAGATGTCCTTCTTCATCGCATTAATGACTGCATTAAATGTATGGCAGTGTTGTTGAGGCACGCGCTGTCAAATGAGAGTGGTTACCACCTTTCACGAGATTTCCCAATGTATTGCCATACTGGGAATGATTCACCGTACTGGAGTTTTGATATCCTTGTACTTCATTCCTTAAACACATGCTGTTGATGTGACAATACACGGAGTGGTTGACTTGTGACAAATTTAGGTATGTCGGCAATCCACCGTAGTTACTGTGAGGAGCAGCTTGAACTTGATGTCATAACAGCTAGCTGTCCTTCGTGTTGTAATTTCATCTTTGGTTTTCCATTGAGTGTAATGACCAGATCGTTTTTGGTATAAAAACGATCTGCTATATATGTGGCAGAAATGATAAGATCATTTTTGGAACAAAACGATCTGTTGCTTGAGATAACAGTAGGTTGATGTATTCCTTTTGAACGAGCTGCTTCATCCTCTTATAATGACTTGAACGATCTGCTGCAGGTTTGGAGCAGCGGGCTGTTCCTTCTTTTAGTACGAGCTGCTCAGCTACTTGTAAAATATAAAAAGCATATTTTTGATCCTATGAAATAACTAATTCTAGTAAAGAGAGCCAGATCGTTGTAAGTCAGCTTGAAATTTCAAGCCACTTTTACATTTGTGATATGTGATAGATGAACTAAAGGTTGAAACCACGAAACAAGTAACAATGTCAGCGAGCTGTTAATGTAGGAAGCAGATCGTTATTTATGTATAAAAAAGATCTGCTCACCACATTAGGAGCTAGCTGACTTACAAAAGAAGAGACTTGTTATCATAGTAATCATTGTGTCCAGGATACCTTTTACTAGAATAATACAGATCGTTATTTATGTACCAAAAACGATCTGCTTCTATTACACTTGAGATAATCCTTAATAGATGACAATGACTACTTGATTTCCAAAACACCAAAGTGTAGTTTCGAGGAACATCATCAAAATAAATATAAATTCATGGAGTTCCCAATAATATATATATAAACAAATATATATGGACAACATTTTTGGGGGTCCAAAAAATTGGGGCACTGTGCGGTCGTCCACCTTGCACATTTCTAAAATTGTCCTTGATGATTTTAGATTTAGATTCATCTAATTTATTATTTTAATTATTATTTATTGAGTGAAGTTTGTTTTATTATTATAGTAGAGTTTATCGTGTGGAGTGAATTCTTTACTATCAATAAATGTTTAAAAAAAAATTAAGCATAAATTTTTTTTGTGAACGGATTAAAAGAACTTTTAATGAATATTATTTATAGTATTTCCATCAACCCAATTTCATTTTATTCATAATTTTTTTTATTCAATTTATTTAGTTATTTTTTGTTATATCGTCCGCGCAATACACATAATATGATTAATAATAATAAATAAATAAAGTATATTCAATATATATTAAATTAAATTATTTCTTTAAGGAAGTATTTTTTTTTCTTATTTAGTGATAAATTTTGTTCTCAATAAATTGTAAAATAAATTCCGATGACAAAATAAGAGTGTATCAATTACTTTTTGTGTCTAATTTCTTTCAGTTTATTTTGTTGGTTTTGTTTTCTTTTTCTATGTAATATTCCCCTATAACCTTTCATTAATATGAAAATAGTTTTTAGTAATACTCGATTTTATAAATGAACAACTAAATTGAAATACACCTATATAGACTATAGTAGAATCCAGCTCGTGAATCGTGATATTAATTATTCTACCGCTAAACCATTATATGCATACTTAGTTTACTATATTTAATTATTCTAGAAATGAATTCAATTATTCTCAGTAGTCAGTATCAAAGTATTTAGGGAGCCTTATCAAATTCGTGATATGTTATATATTGAGATAATCATATCATATCTCGTGGGAAAATACAATATTCTAGTTATAGGGAATTATTCGTTACTCAATAAGCAACAAGTTATTGCAACAAAATGAAAAAGTCCATCATGTATTCGGTGTGCCCGTCAACTTAAATGGATGAAAGATAATGGATCGAATCTTCATGACGACGAAAAAGCGGATGAAATTCTCAATTTCATTTTAGTAATTACTCACTCCTGTCAATAAGCACGAAACACTTCTTTAAGACACGCAAGTGTATAAAATAATATAAAAATTATAAACACGATAGGATTTATATATTTTTAAAGAGTTCATTTTTATTATTATTTAGTTGTGTTAAATTTACTAAAACAAATTTAAAAAAAAGATATGCCATGTTTAATAGGATAAAAACTATTTCATCCATTCATGAAGTATTTGCACACTTAGTATCGACACAGATTTTAATAAATGATATGATTGTGTTGCAAGTGAAACAAGTGTTTCACTTATTATATATTTTTAATTAGGGCTATTAATCGGTTCAGTTCCTTGTATCCAGAACTGAAAATTCAGGTACTCAAATCGAAAATAGGCAAAATATGGGAACCGATTTCAAAATCAATTAGGTAATTGGGTACCCAAAGAATCGATTTAGTTCCTCGGTTCGGTTTCAGTTAGTACCGATTGGAACCGAATTAGAAAAATAGGAGTGTGTATATCCATAATCAAAGATGTATTGCATCTGCAAGTGCAACGCTGTCCTCAAACTTAGACCATCATTACTTATTCGACTACACAATTTTATGTTACGGTGGCGGTGTGCTAGGCAGAGGTGTTGCGCATTTACTACCATCATTTTATCATGACTAATATTGACATAATAAAGCCGGAGTAAGCATTAGAGTCTTGCTCTATGATTTTCCTATTTCGATTTTTACATGACGTGTGTAGAGGAAGCTCTAATATAATTCCAAATGGAAGAAAGAAGTTGCGGCAGTTTTCTTGCATCATTTTTGGTCTCATGAAATTGAGGTTTGTCATAATTGTAATAATATGATTTGCAAACGCTTTTTTCTAATTGATGATTAAATATTATAACTCTGCTCATCTTCATATAATTACTACACTACTTCTTCTTCTTCTTATGTAATTTGATATCAATTTGTAGTTGAAATTATGCTTACAATGGATTTGGCCGGTCTGTCAATATCAGTCATATATGCTAAAACAATGGTGGTTAGGGGATGAGTGGAGGCACTTGTTGTCGGGCAGAGCGTCGCACATTCGGTGTTCCGATGGCGGCGTGAGTTTGAATGAGAGAGAGATGAGATGGGTGATTTGTACTTACTTTAGTGACTATAACGAGAATAATCGATGGAGGAATTTGGAATTATGGTTGTAAAGTTCTTAAATTAAAAATTAAAATTGGGCAATGAACGATCAATTCTACCTGGAACCGATCGGGTAGAACTGATACCCGATATTTTAAGGAAAATAGGAATCGATTTCAGTACCAGAACCATAAATTTTGATTCTCGATTCTAAAAGAACCAACGGATTTGGTTTGGTTCAGGTTAAAAGCAACAATCGGTACCAATTTGCTCACCCCTACTTTTAATTGATTTCTTATATTTTTAATCTTTAATTAGGAAAAGTACCTTATTCCTTTATTATAAATTGCTAAAACCAAGAATAAATAATTTTGTCAAATTAAATAAAGAGTATTTGAAAAGATAAATTGGATTAATACTAAAAATATGAAAATTAATAAGGGCGCCTTCAACATTTGGTTTTATATTTTGGATCACATCTTGCGAAATCAGATCTACTGACAAAATATCTCATTTCTTTTGGGTCACTTGGATCGTGGCTAGATCTACTTGAGTAGAGACCATTGAACATTATTTGGACAGATACAATGGGCCTTCTTGCATGGTCTTGGGCTTGCTTTGATTCATTTAGAATACCGAATTCTAATAGTTGCACGAATCTTACGAAGTTTGAGCTTATGGGTGCTGCAATCAAAATAATGTAGGGAATTTCAAATTACATCTAATATGCCAAAATAATTTAAATGTATAATTCATTGAATCATTCTTTCATTACAACAATCTCCAAAACTATTACAGGAATTAAGCCCGTGACAAATCCAAGAAACTGACCAAATCTAACAATTCAATTGAAAGAAATAATGTTGCTGATTGGGTTCTTCAATTTAGTACCAATGGAAAGCTTAGGCGTGGAGCAATAAAAGAGGCAGGAGATCTTTTCAAAATATGCATATGGATCGTTAATTACATTTTAAAACAACACATGAACAACTTAGGTCGGCAAGACCTGTAATGTTGGTGTTAAAGTGACGAGCCCGTTTTTCGTGCTCTTTTTGTGTCTTGTTTTAAGTATAGATTGAGTCATTTTTTCTTTGTTTTTGTCGTGTTTTGTGTCTGGGAGGACACGAATCTTGGTTGGCAGGATATAAGTCAAGGTTGCAGGTCATCTTAAGAAAGAGGCATGTTTACACAAGGAGCATATTGGGCAATCTGAAGCTCAAGGCAAGGTACCGCTCGAGATCACGTTGCAACCGCTGGGGGCAAGATGAGCACATTGGCCAAGGCAAGGAGAGAGAGTGAAGTAGTCGGGAGCGCAGAAGACGACGGGCAAGACACTAGGTTGTGCGGCGGATTTCTTTCCTTCCGCAGAAAAGGGAAAAGATCTCCCTTTCCTTCCATGGAATATATGGGGATTTGGAGTATCAACCTCTATGCGGAAGATCTGATTGGGAAGGAAATTTTGTCGTAAACCCTAACCACCACTACCACGAAGCCCGAGCCAATGAAGATCTATAAATACCCACGCTATGAATCAGAGACACGCGCATTCGAGGGTGGGATGACGCCCGACTGCTCTTATCCTTAGTCTAGGCTTTATTTCAATGAGTGTTGGGGAGGAAGAAACAAGTCCTATGGGAAAACATTTTATTTAAATTTATGTTTATGTTTTCAGCCTTGCCAAGGGTTGGTCCTGGCAAGAGGATATTTTGGTAACACTCTATTTCCGTATTTTAATATAAGTATGCTTTTGTTTATTTCATTTGTGTTCTTTACTTTTCGTATGAGTAACTAGGTTTATTAAACTTGCTTGGGAAAGATGAATTAAGTCCAAACTTATAACGTCTTGAGAGGTCTAGCAGTCAACCCTCATCTACAGGCACTGAAACCCAACCACCACCTACAAACACCAACCCAGAAGCCGCCATGGCAACACCCGAAATACCAACCATGGAAACCACACACACACACTGTCGAGGCGGAACAAAAAAAACCACCACCCAAGGAAACTGAGGAAGTGGAGGAAGAAGAAGTGAAAACCGAGGAAGAAGACAAAGAGGGGGAGGAGGAGGCAGCGGAGCGGGAAAAAGCAGAGGAGATGGGGGTCGATCAACCAAAGGAGGTAAGTCAGAAAGATTGCTCGATCAAGGCTATATAGGAGGAGGTAGAGGAAGTATTATCTGAGGAGAAGACCCCACGCAAGCGCCGATTTAAGATGGTGGTAAAGAATGAGAGAACTACCCCTGTGTGGAAGACGGGGCTAGAATTGCTGAGGCCAAGATAACTAAAATGGATGGGAGAGAAATCATGGTCCCGAAGACCATTGGTTTCAAGGCCTTGAAACAGCTTGGCGTGGAAGAGCAAGTTCGGGAAAGGTTCAGAGCGATAGTTTGGGAAAAGTTCCTTGACTGGGAAACCACGACTTATGGTGACTTGGTTAGGGAGTTTTTCGGGAGCGTCAAAGTGGAAGTGGAAATGGGAGGAATCCCCAGCGTAATGGAGTTCTCACTCACGGGCAAGCAGTAGAAAATGGTAGTTGAAGACCTGGGTGTAATTATGGAGATGATTGATTTTAGAGAGAAATTTAATCTGGAGTACAAGACAACAATCAAGGTAGTCCCCAACGCACCCAAAGAGCAGTGGAACTGAATCTGGGAGGGCCTTGCCAGGACAAAGAACTTTAAGGGAAGCGAGTCGAAGGCGTCTGCCTTGGTGGACGCGGCAGTCAAGATGTATCACTGCATCTTGGTCATCAACCTCTTTGGCAACACCGTGTCCCTAAGCGGGCTATTTATACTCTGGGCTATGAAGAAGAAACAAAGGCTCAACTTTTCCTCGTTTGTAGAAAATCACATCCGCAATATCTTGGCCAAGCTCCAGCAGAGACTCTCCTTATCCCACTTGCCTACATTGATCGGGAAGCAGTTTGGCTTAATCAAGCCAGACTATAAAGGATTCTTGGAGCGAGAGGACCACTTCAACATGGCTACCCTGACCCGCATGTTTACCATCGAGGAGAACGCTGAAGGAGAACCCCACATTGTTGAAGACCCTATCGAGAAGCCATCGGTGTACCCCACGAAGATCAAAGTGAGAGTAGCAAGATCCCCCTCGACCGACCCGCCGACGGAGGAATTGACCACCTATCTCATCCGCATCGACAAGACAGTGAAGCAAATGCAGGAAGCCCAGCTGGCCTACTTCGAGCACGTAGGTTTCAGGTATCCCCCAGCTCACCAATGACTCAGCCCTCCCTTTTTTTTTAGGTTTTAGTTTTTTATTTTTCTTGTTTTTTAGTTTTTATCTTGTTTTAGTTGAAGTCTTGCCTTAACTGCTCTAGCACTTTTCCTTGAGCAAAGTGTGTGAGTGAGAAGGGTTCCCACGTCTGTCTAGGTTAGAGAGTCAGTTTTTATTATTTTTCTTGTTTAGAGTCTAGCCAACATGCTACATATATATGTGTCTTGAGTATGATAGATGTAGGAGTTTTGATGTATAGGTCAAGCATGTTATAGGATAGTTTGGTATGACGGAAAATATGGTCAAGTGAGCATGTATACCCTGTGAGATTTTTTAGCCTTAAACGCTATATACACTTGCTTAGCATGATTTATTTTTCCGTGAGTACACAACTGCTTGACTTGATTTGTTCTAGAACTTGATTTAAGCCTCTAATTGATTTAAGCACTTTTTGTTCATAAGTTCAGAGCCTATAATTTCCTACCATCATTCATATTCCCTTGCTAGCCAATTTTTTAGCCTTAAAGTTTCTTTCGCCTCACACGCATATTTAAAATTTCATAAAGGCCTACCGTGGTCGGGGTGAACCTAGGGAAGAAAGAAAGATCCATGGAGCAAGGAGAAAGGGCAAGACACCACCCTCCCCCCGCCCCCCCCCCCCCCCCAAATGGTTGCCCGAAAACCAAAAATCAAAAAAATCCAAAATAAGTGTGCTAGGGCCTGGGAGAGTTTAGAAAAAAAGAAGGGGTAGAAAAGTCAGAAAAAATTCCAAAAATAAATAAACACGGGGGAGAGTTTAGAAAAAAGAAGGGGTAGAAAAGTCAGAAAAAATTCAAAAAAAAAATATATACACCCCATAAATAAGTGTGCTAGGGCCTGGGAGAAGTCTAAGTGTGCTCTCTAGTCAAGTAATTGCCCAAGACTATAGTTCATTCCGACCTTAGCCTAGTTCCCAAATTTTTCAACCTTTTGCCAAAACCACATTACAACCCTTGAAGACCTGAGGATAGATGCTTTGACCAGGGTAAGTGGGTGGAGACATGTAGAAGGCAGGTAAGCCTATGAGACTTTTCTTGATCAAGCAGTTGCCGAGTGTAAACACTTAACATAAACACAGAGTTTTGAGCGGGTGAGGAATACATCTCTATGCTCACTTGATTGCTATCTTGACCGCTTGAGAACATTGTTTGATTTATGCTCTAACTTCTATCTGTCTTGACTGTTTGGGATGCATGTATGTTGATGTGTTGGCTGTTTAAGTCTTTTATTTTCCTTTTCTTTTTGGGCAAGTCGTACTTACACGCTTGAGGACAATCCTGCTTAAAGTGTATGAGTGTGATGAACCTATTTTTTGTGCTCTTTTTGTGTCTTGTTTTAGGTCTAGATCGAGTCATTTTTTCTTTGTTTTTGTCATGTTTTGTGTCTGGGAGGACACGAGTCTGGGTTGGTAGGATACATGTCAAGGTTACAGGTCATCTCAAGAAAGAGACATGTTTACACACGAAGCATCTTGGGCAATCTGAAGCTCAATGCAAGGTTCCGCTCGAGATCACGCTGCAACTGTTGGGGGGAAAGCACATTGGCCAAGGCAAGGAGGGAGAGTGAAGCAGTCGGTAGCTCTGAAGACGAATGGCAAGACATTGGGTTGTGCAGGGGATTTCTTTCCTTCCGCGGAAAAGGGAAAAGATCTCCCTTTCCTTCCACGGAATATATGGGGGCTCTAGAGTATCTCCCTCTACGCGGAAGATCTGACCGGGAATGAAATTTCGTCGTAAACTCTAGACACCACTACCACGAAGCCTAAGCCCATGAAGATCTATAAATACCCGCGCTATGAATTAGAGACACGCGCATTCGAGAGAGGGACGACGCCCGACTGCTCTTTCCTTAGTCTAGGCTTTATTTCAATGAGTGTTTGGGAGGAAGAAACAAGTCCTACGGGCAAACACTTTATTTAAATTTTTGTTTATGTTTTCGGTCTTGCCAAGGGTTGGTCCAGGCAAGAGGATCTTTTGGTAACACTATGTTTCCGTATTTTAATATAAGTACGCTTTTGTTTATTTCATTTATGTTCTTTTCTTTTCGTATGAGTAGCTAGGTTTATTAAAATTGAATTGGGAAAGATGAATTGAGTCCGAACTTATAACGTCTTGAGAGGTCTAATCGCACATATAGTTGTATTGGCATGTTCCTAAAGCTCTGGATCTGAATCTTATACAACTTGATCAAGTCCTCAGTGTTGTCTGGCCAGTAGCAGTCTTGGCCAAGATCAGGTTACAAATGCTTGCTGGAAACTCCAAGTGTTAGCGACTCCCTGCTTGCCAGCCAGAGGGATCAGCGCGGTGATGTATGTGGGAATGCCATGAGACGGACGTCTGAGATGGTGTGCCCATGGTTGCGGTGTCCCGCTAATGCCTATTTGGGTATGTTGGAGTAGGTTTGGTCCAGGAGAAATCTTTGGCAAGGGGGGTAGGGAAGTGAGTAACCCTTACCTTTTGGGTTGAAAATGTATGTTGGACGAGGCTTAGGTGGCTACGTGACGATTAAAAAGGGGGTTGTCTGAGTGTTGCGTTTGGGTGGTAGGAGTAAAACCCCATTCTTACGTTCACCTTTAACCAATGACATGCTAGTATAACGAACAACTTTGCACCGATGATCAAGACATAAGTCAAGACTCAAGGATTCCAACCCAAGTTAAGTTGCTTTCTTATTTAACTTTCTTAGTGTTTTCTTTTCAGTTCTTTACACTTCAAGTACTTTACTTTCTGCTTGATAACAACTTTTTTCCCAAGGCAAGACCCGACTCAAAACCCCAAATTGAGACATTGAGATAGGAATCCATCAACTCCCTATGAGATCGACCTTGTGCTTGCCACTAGCGGAACCTAGTGAACAGTGTATGTATTATAAATTTATCTTGATCGGAGTGATAACGACTGAGCTCCATCACAAGGATGAAAGAAGTAAAGCATAAAGATAAAATGGTACTAGATGAAAGAAAATGAGATCACTTTATGTTCTTGAGAGATCAATTATAAGGAAAATGACAGGTAAACTTCAAATGTGCAAAAATTTGGTAGTAACATGGATAAAATAGAAATAGATTTGTGCACATACAAGTGCAATAAAATCCACACTTTCAGAGGAAAATAAGCTTACACGAATCAAATTCAGTCTTAGCCCATTGTAATCAAAATGTATAAGTAGAAGAATAAGATTTCAAATAATGTACAACACAATACTTATAGATGGTCAGAACATATTTGATGAAAAATTTGGAAACTTTTCGTTCACAAAAGAAGAGTCTACAGTATTAAGTTCCAAAAATAGACTCAATTAGCATGTTGAAGATCAAACCGATCAAATCCGTTCAAAAACAAATAATTAAAGAATGCATTATTTTATATCAACTATGATAACTTTAATTCATTCATATTTAGTTTCTCTTTTATTTTGTAGATTATACTAGCCATCAAAGCAAAATGGTCATTAACTGCAAGCAAACACATTTTAAATCAATAAGATAATAATGTCAACCCCCACATCACAAACAATGATCTAGATTTCATTACAACTGAAAATTAAGATGGATTCACTTATTAGTCAACCACCAAACTCCCTTGATATAAATGTGAATGACCTTAGTTTTTTAGAGCAATACAATCTTTACAAGATGATAAGTTGACTAATAATGTGGGTGACTTAACTAAAGAATGTCATTACTTCGTATGAAGAACTTATAAAAGTCACACTAAAATAAAATCCATAAATTAAGATTTTCATAACATTCTTTTATCATATGTCCCTTAATGTTGGAAATATTATTTTTTTGGACTAGGAATAAATGTACCTTTAAAGTTGTTGTGCCCAACAAACCCTCTCCTTAGGCACCCTGCCTAGGGATGGCTCTGCCGAATTTGACTTTTCACATCCGAAGCTCCGATTCTGATACCTATTGTTGGATTGGGACCTCCCATTATAATTAACGTACTGACACCACACACCAACACTTTCTTTCCCATCATGTTTTTTTCTTACTGGCAGACTGACTTGGGACACTTCGCAGTTGGTAACTCACCACGCTTCAAACCAATCATGCTTAACCTTGGAGAGGTCACTCATAATAATATTGTTACAAACCAAGAATGTTTAACCTTGAAGTTTCTACTAAGGGGTCACTTGAAAAGATGATACACCTTATGGCTATGAGTAGTAATAATTGATTCATTTAATTAACTTCTTGTCAACAATGGTAGTGCATACCCTTTTCGACTGAAGCAAACCGTACTCCATAAGCTCTCTCAGATACGATATGCGGAGGACCCACCATATGGGAGTCGCTGGATTCCGCTACCACACACGGAGTATAAACTTATTTTTCTACAGTTCGTTCGATACGTTTTGGTGGTGATAAAATAAATATCATACGAATATAAGGGAGTGACCAAAACACCCATGCCTCTATAATTTGATAATAATTTGTATATTTAAAAATATAATATTTTTTTAGCAACATGATATTATATAGATTTTGATATAGACAATACACAAATTTCAAGAGAATGACAATTTTTAATAGAAAAGATTAATGAAGCTATCTCGGATCTGAAATTGTCATCTAAATTTTGGTAATTATAATTAATGATGCTATTTAGCAACAATAAAAATATTGTCATTATAAAAATAGCAATGCTCATCATTTTAATAATATTCAAGATTATTAAATATTTTATATAATATTGTTGAATGATATTTATGGTTCTATTTCAAAAGAAATAATTTATGTAAATATATAATATATTATTTCTTCTGAAAACATGTTCCATCACAAATTTGGGGTGTTCACTACTCATATAGGTTAGTGTTTGTTTATTAAATATTATGTTTATTTTAAAAAACATGTTCCATCACAAACTTGGGGTGTTCACTACTCATATAGATTACTATCGCAGTAATTCAGGTTAGGTTTCACTAATCCAAAATTAGATAGTTTTCTGAAAAGGAAACAAATTTTCAAAAGCAGAACTGGGACCTCAGGCGTATTAAGGCTAAACAATTCCGAAGAATGAGCACAAAATACTAGTACTATTCATGATTTCAGAGTCTGAGAAATCTTTTGTGAAACTACTACTAGACCTTAGATATTGGTTCTCCAATTCTACAATTATTATGCAAAACAATAAATAGAAGAATAGAGGAAGAAAGAAAGGAAAACTGTAGTAGAAGAAAGAAATTGTAGAGCCAAATAAACCCTAACATTATATTATGCTTATGTATAAGTCTGTTTACTTTACGAAAGATATATATAAATATAATAAATACATAAATATTATAATCATAATATTCATATAATAATATTATTTACAACAGTTGTATATATATCTCATCTTTTATTTGATTATAATACAGGATGAGAGAAATTGATGATAAATCTAAAAATTTATAATTTGTTTTTTTGGATAAATTAAAATATCGTTAATAAAATGATAATATTATTCATCCTTAAAGTGGAATGAAGAAGAAATTAATTGTATGAAATTACAATTTAAATAGAATGAATGGATAAAAATTAAAGAATTTAAAAAATGATTATATTTTTAACCCTTATTTTGGGTGGATAAACCGAACATTATTTGAAAATATATAAAAATAAGTTTGAGTCATGATAATTAAATACATTTTAGAAAAGAAATAAATTCAGACGTGGAATGACGACCATAACCTTTCAATATAACCACTCTTTTCAATAGAATATATAATGAGTCTGAAAAGGCAGCAGACATGCATCTTATGCTGATATATAGTAAACATGTAACCACTCTTTTTAGGGATGGCAAATCTTTTCCCATTCCAAGAAAAAGTTGGATGCACTAAATCCAATCGTTAGTCTCCTAACTAGTCACCATTCAAAATTCATGCAATTAGCACTCATCATTTGTACAGAGGCTTTAATGGAAAGGTGCTCCACAGAATCACACAATCTTTGCTCAAGACTGTTTTAAAAGTCGGATCACGGTTTAATAGTGAACCATTAATTGGATTTATTTATTTTTTTTGAAAAATAATTGTAATAAGGATTGAACCACTAATTTCAATTAATTATATGTATAGACAAAATATTTCTTCATTAAACTTCAACTATTAAATTTGATATATCATTATTATATTGAAATAAATAAAATTATAAATATAATTTTTTATTTCATATAAACAGATTATTTATATTTTTATTATATATCTTCATAAATTTTAAAAAATAAAGATAAACCAAATTTATAATTATTATTTGCTCTTTATACAATATTTTTATATAAATTTATGAAATTATTATTTTGTCATATATGTATATGTATTAATCACACTAAAACTAATAATTATTATAGTTCATGAAATATATAAATTTGCCAAATTTGATTTGAATTTTATATATAATTTATTTAATTATTCATATTCACATATTTGAAATATTCCTTCTATCCCATTTCAGTTCTCCCATTTGATTATAATAATACACCCATTGGAATATAATATGAGATAACTGAGGTGGGACATATGAAGTATAATATTATATTTTTTCCTTCTAGAAGTGTTCAAAATAAGTGTAATATCGGAATCAGATTGTGATCGAACAATATGTTTGGTATGTTTTTATCGTGTTTCTAGTAGTATTTTCGAGTCTCGTTTCATGCTTTTAGATCATGTTATTTGGTATTTTGGTTCTTTTTTACGTTCGATTTTCGTAATTGCATATAAGTTGTTTGATGTGGAAATTGGAGTGAAATAAAATTGTAACGATGAATCTTGGATATCATAGGATTAAAGTTCATCTCGATAGGAGTTCATAGCCACAAACGGATCAAAAATCGGAGTTCAAATGCAGGAGAACGGGCCGAAACAAAACCGCTGCGCGCGAGGGCCAGCGCCAGCTGGACCTTGTGCTCGGCCAGTACAGAAAACCTGACCCCAGCGCCCGCTGGACCCTCTGCGGGCGCTAGGCGTGAATTTTAGACGCGTAATTTGTTATTTAAAGTCCTTTTGGGCGTATTTTCTATACCCAACTTATATTTTCTCTCTTCCAAACCTTAGATACACTTTTATTATTTGATTTATTTGTAATTTCGCCTCGGGACGAAGGATTGAGGGCGAGTTTGACGCTCAATCCAAGATTCTATCTTAGTAAGTTTTATTTAATTCTTATCTTTGATTGTTTTTATGGATTAAATTGTTATTCTCTACCTAGGGTTTAGAATTTCTTTAATTAATTATTGATTGTTCTTGATTCATGCTTCATGATTTAACTTGTGCTTATTTAATTGAGACGATTGACCACTGTTTTTATTATTTGTTTGTTGGTTGAGATCGAGAGATAATTCCAACATAGAACTTGGGTTAAATCATTAATAATTCCAAATCGGAGACGTAATAAATTCGTTGTTTATTTGTGATTCTTCTACTGTGTGATTCAAATACGAAAGTTAGAATTACGACTTAATTATTGAATATGAAAGTTAGTAATTAAGCAACTTTAGGAAATCATTAATTAACTTCGAATCATTGTTCTTAATTGAGAAGTTCTTGTTAGGGTAATCTAATACGTGAGTCGTGATTACTGTCTAATTAAAAATACATAAGTAATTAATTAGACTAACTATTAAGAAGCCCTTAATGAGAGAACAATAACATGAATTTAGAAGTATGATTTAATTAATTTTAGACTTTTTTTTAACTCTAGGCCCTTAAATCCGGAATCCCACCTTTTTATTATTTTGTTTATTTATTTATTTCTTTTTTTCTCATGCTTATTATTGATTAGAGTGTTTAAGATTTTCATTTATTTGTTCTTGATAACACTTAGGATTAGAATCGCCTTGTTAAGCTTTCCGTTGAGATTTGACCGGGGTTAACTTGTCACTTGCAATTGACCTCGTATATTTGCGAGAACCTAGAATGTTCACATTTTAGGTTAAACAAATTTGGCGCCGTTGCCATGGAGAGCTTTAGGCGTTTTTGATTCTTTGTGTTATTTGTGTTCGTTATTTGCTTTTCTTGTTATGTTTTTTTCCTTATAGTATCATATCGTATCGTTCGTTCGTACTTTATTTTAATTATTTTCTTTTTGATATTTAAACATTCTCTTCCACAAGTTGCGTTTGATTCGTTTGTTGTGGTGGCAGGTTGCGTATGCAGAGTAGGAATGACAAGCTTCCTAGCCAACCCAAGTGACTGAAGGAGGAGATATCATTCGAGCTCAAGACATTAATTGAGCAGTTTTTATTTTATTCCAGTTCTTTATTTATTTCCTGTTTTTTTTCGCTTTTCCTTTCCCTATTGAATAAATAAATAGCATATTTTTGTGTTTTAAATTGCAGGTTAGTGCGGAGTCCGACTTCTTCATTCTTCACCATCCGACTACTCGCAATATCCGGGATCTGGGGTATTGAGTCTTGTTTTTTTTTTCTTATCTTCATCAGGGAAGTTTTCTCTACCTTTTCCTTAGCTTACTACGAGGGCGTAGTAAGATTGAAGTACAACGGGGTTGACTTGCTTGTTTGTCTCTTTATTTGTTTGTTTATGCTTTCCTGTCTTGATTGTTTGTTTGTTCTCTAGCTTGTGTAATTACATGCATATTTGATGATAGTCGTTTAATAGCATGTTAAGTCTTGTTATGTGGTATGAATGGTGGTAGGACTTAGATTGATTCGACTTTTGATTAGACAATGTTGTTTGATTAGGTTTGTTTAGTGGGGCATGTTGCTTAGCTAGATAACTTGTGCTCAATTATGATTCAGATTATGAGTGATGCTCCCTTGTCATTTATGTGTCTTATTCCTTTATTCTCTAAAAGAATAAAAAATAAAAATGAATAAAAACGCTAGAAAGGAGTAATGAGTTGTTGAGTTAAGTTCGTGGGCTCTACTCCTCTTATCTTTTATAATGAGTATGAGAAACCACATTGCGATATTCGATTAGATCCATTGAAGCTCATACCCAATGATGAATGCCCTTAAAACATTCTTGCTCGCCTTCTTAACAAAAGAAAAAAAAGATATTTAAGGGAATTTGACTTGTAGAGTGTTAGGGAGATGTGAAATGTGTGTATATCGTGATTGTGTACTAGTTAGATGGTTTAGTTAACGGGGAACACTACGAGCTTAACTGAGTGACTATGTTTGATTGAGAGTTGAGTTTAGTTTAAGTACTCGTATTGAAGGTATGAACGGTTGTTGAAGCTTGCATGTTGATTTTCTACTTGACTCGAATGTGTTAGTGATTAGATTTTTTCTTGAGGACAAGCAAATGGTTAAGTGTGGGGGGTTTGTTTGGTATGTTTTCATCGTGTTTGTAGTCGTATTTTCAAGTCTCGTTTCATGCTTTTAGGTCATGTTATTTGGTATTTTGGTTCTTTTTTACGCTCGATTTTCGTAATTGCATGTAGGTTGTTTGGTGTGGAAATTGGCGTGAAGTGGATTTGTAAAGATGAATCTTGGATCACATAGGATTAAAGTTCATCTCGATAGGAATCCGCAGTCACAAACGGATCCAAAATTAGAGTTCAAACGAGGGAGAACGGGCTGAAATAAAACCGCTGCGCGCGAGGGCCCTTAATGGTGGTAATTATTGTTCTTAATTGAGGAATTCTTCTTAGGATAATCTAATACGTGAGTCGTGATTACTGTCTAATTAAGAATACGTAAGTAATTAATTATACTAACTATTAAGAAACCCTTAACGAACGAACAATAACATGAATTTAGAAGTATGATTTAATTGATTTTAGACTTTCTTAACTCTAGACCCTTAAATCCGGAATCCCACCTTTTTATTATTTTATTTATTTATTTATTTCTTATTTTCTCATGCTTATTATTGATTACAATGTTTAAGATTTTCATTTATTTGTTCTTGATAACACTTAGGATTAGAATCGCTCTACTAAGCTTTCCGTTTATATTCGACCGGGGTTAACTTGTCACTTGCAATTGACCTCGTATATTTGTAAGAACCTAGAGTGTTCACATTTTAGGTTAGACATAGTAACAGGTGATTTCGGGAACCGTAATCATTATCAACGGTTCGGTTTAGAACAAATACGATTTTGATTTTGAAATCAGAATCGACAATTCCAAATATTTCGGGAACCGTAATCATTCTGATTTCGTATAGGAAACGGTTTAGTTTCGGTTCCAAATATTCGTAACTATGAACATGCAATTCCAAACTATCGGTACCCGAACATATATTTTAAGATATTTGTATATCTCTAATTAAATTTTATCTCATGTATTCTATAGAATTATTGTTTATAACTCATAAAAGTATATTTTAACATGAAAGTTCATGTAAAAATACACATTTTAATAGTGGTTCTAAAGAACCATCGGTTCGAAATCAAAATCGGCAGTTTGAAATTAAAACTGTCTTGGACGATTCCAGTTCCAAACTATGAATCGTAATAAACATGGTTCTGTTACGGTTTCAAAAATAATATCATATCCATTAATAAATAAAATTCTATTTGGGTCATCTAAACTAAATTATTTATTTGAGGCTATTTAAAGTTGGACCCCATTTGTCTTTTCTTGATTAAATATTCTTGTTCTTAGATTTTCTTGTCCATATTACTATATATTTAAAGTAGATAAAATGAGATAATGTCTTAACACATAAATTATAATTTTACTAATTTAATCTTCTTATTAATTTATATTAATAGCTCATCATAATATGTAATACCAAAATTGTGACTTAATAATTAATTGAAGGGATCAATTAATTATTCATCAAATATAATCATCTATTATTTATGGGTAATAATTATTACCATAATATTCAAATATATATATTTTTTTAAAACTAAAAATTATGGTCTAACATAAATTATGTCTTTAGTCAGCCGTACAAGTAATGTTTGATTATAATTAAATATTAAATAAGTTATAATAAACAAACTATTACTTAATACCATTTGTGCCGCACAACTAATGTTTAATTATAATTAAATACTCCCTCTATCCCACTAAACTTGACACAATTTCCTTATGGCTTATGGGGGATCTTTGGAAGATTGTGTTTATGAAGAATGTGGAAAGAAAATTCATGGAGAAGCTTTGCAGGAAAAGTTGCGAGGAGGAAGACGAGAGAAAGTGAAGGAAATGTGTTTCTATTATTCATCGAAGAGAGAGAGAAACAAGTACAAAAAAGTAGTTATAACTACTCAGTCTAGGTGTATTTATAGTATTGGATAGCTATACTGACTAGGATAAAACCAACTAAAAGAAGCGTTATACAAATATGAAATGCGATTTCTTCTAGTATATTCTTCTTCATGCAATAGCTCAAATACACTGATATGCGAATGCTCTAGTTCAAACATGAATCCTCCAGCTCGTTATACAAATATGATGCGATTTCTTCTAGTATCTTCTTCTTCATGCAATAGCTCAAATACACTGCTATGCGAATGCTCTAGTTCAAACATGAATCCTCCAGCTCATTCTCCATCATTCCAGTAGCCAATGCATCTAGAAACTTCATACTCCCCCTCAAGATGGAGTGAATATACTTGTAAAACCCATCTTGCTAAGAATGTGGTTGAAAACCTGTGCTGTAAGTGGCTTAGTAAGCACATCTACCAACTGGTGAACACCCTTGATATGCAAAGGTTTAATAACACCTACAAGGAACATTTCTCTAACCGTGTGACAATCAATTTCTATATGTTTAGTTCGTTCGTGAAATATGGGATTCAAACTAATATAGATAGCTGCTTGATTGTCACAATACAAGGGAACAACCTTCTGCACTTGAACTCCAAAATCATTAAGCAAACCGATCAACCATACTACTTCACAAGTGGCTAAGGCCATTGACCTGTACTTAGCTTCTGCAGATGAGCGTGATACAGTAAGTTGCTTCTTCGACCTCCAAGAGATAAGATATGTGCCCAAGAATGAGCAAAAGCCAGAAATATAATGCCTAGTGTATGGACATGCAACCCAATTAGCATCACAAAACATACTTAGTTCAAACTTGGCTTGATTTGAATAAAACAAACCATGTCCCAAAGTTCCTTTAACATACTTCCTTATCCTCTCAGCAGCATGTAAATGACCTTCACAAGGATTAGCCAAATATTGAGTAAGCTTATGAACTGCAAAGGTCAAGTCTGGCCTTGTGATGCACAAGTACAACAACCTTCCTATTAACCTTCTATAAGCTGAGGGATCTTTCAAAGTGACACCTTCTTCTAACTTCAATTGCTTTCCTGCATCCATAGGAGAAGCACAAGGCTTGCATCCAATTAGTCCAACATCTGTTACAATATCAATGGCATATTTTCTTTGTGAAACAAAGAAACCCATAGAGTTTCTAGTTATCTCAATGCCAAGGAAATATTTAGGATTTCCTAAATCCTTGTATTTGAAACAACCACCAAGAAACACCTTGAAGTCTGATATAACCTTTGGTGAATTACCAGTAAGCAGCATGTCATGAACATACACAACCAAGGCTATAAAACTGCCATTTCAAACTTCTTTGTGAACAAAGAATGATCATGGACAGATTGACATAAACCAAAGACTGAAAGAGCTTGAGAAAGCTTCAAATACCACTGTCTGCTAGCTTGTTTTAAGCCATATAATGACTTTGTTAGTTTGCAAACCGTGCCAATGGGTAAGAACTCCCCCTTGCCAATAAGTCCAGGAGGCACATTCATGTAGATATCTTCTTTTAAATCACCATTGAGGAATGCATTGTTGACATCAAGGTGGCAAAGATTCCAGCCTTGAACAACAGCTACAACAAATAACATTTTAACAGTGGTGAGCTTTGCAACAGGAGAAAAGGTATCTGAATAGTCTACACCTGCTTGTTGAGTGTAACCCTTAGCTACCAAACAAGCCTTATACCTTTTAACACTGCCATCAACATTAAACTTAACTCTATACACCCATTTGCAACCAATGGTACTTTTGTGTGGTGGTAGAGCTGTAAGTTCCTAAGTTTTGTTCTTTGTCAAAGCATCAAGTTCATCCTTCATAGCCAACTGCCATTCCAAGTGTTGAGAAGCTTGAGAGTAGATGTAGGTTCAGGAACAACAACCACAGAGGAGATAAAAACAAGATATGTGGGAGAGAGTTTATTATATGATAAGATGGACTAAACAAGATGTTTAGTAGATGAAGCAATTAAGGAATTGCAGTGATAATCATCTAAATATTGAGGTTTTTGGATGAGTCTTCCAGTCCTAGAAATGGTGACAGTTGGTAGTGGTGATGGAGAAGCAGTGGGGGGAACAAAAGAGTTGTTATATGTGGGAGAAGGAATGGAGGTGTGTTGAGTAGGTTTGAGAATGAAGATATGGGAGTTAGGGTTGGAAAGGTTGGGATCAGGAAAAGAAGAAAAAGGAATAGAAGTATCATGTGGTGAGCTGCTATGATCTAGCACAAAATCATTAGCAGGAAAATGAGAAAAAGGAAATACATCTTCATGAAATATGACATTCCTGCTAATGTAAACAACATTGTTTTTCAGGTTTAAGACCTTGAAACCTTTATAACCCGTAGGATAACCTAGAAAAACACACTTAGAGGCACGTGGAGAAAATTTATCCCTATCTCTAACCAATGTTGAGACATAACAAAGACAATCAATGACTCTAAGATGGCTGTATCAAGGTGGTTTATGAAACAAGAGATGGAAATGAGTGGTTTGGTTTGGAAGAACTGAAGATGGTATTCTGTGTATTATATAAGATGCAGAAAGGATACATTCACCCCAATAGATTAAAGGCAAATGTGATTGGAACAACAAACTTCTTGAAACATTAAGAAGATGTTGGTGTTTCTTCTCAACTCTAGCATTTTGCTGAGGAGTCTCAACACAAGAATGTTGAACAACTGTGCCATATGTGATAAACAAGTCATGAAGGTTAAACTCAGGACCATTGTCACATCTAAGCACTTTAATTTTCTTATTGAATTGAGTTAAGACAGTGGAAAAGAACTGAGTAAGGACTTGTCTTGTGTCAGATTTGTGATTAAGTAAAAAGGTCCATACAAAACGAGAGTGATCATCAACAAAGGTAAGAAAGTAAGAATAGCCTCAAAATGTAGGTGTACCAAACGGTCCCCATATGTCACAGTGTATGAGATCAAAAGGTGTAGCAGAAACAGAAGTAGACAAAGGGAATGGTATTCTTTTCTGTTTTGAAAGATGATAGACATCACAAACATCTTGAACAACTCCTTTCACATTCAACAATGGAGTTCAAACATTCAACTTCTTATTAGAAAAATGTCCTAAATGAGTATGCCAAATATTGACAGAAGTACAAGAGAGAGTTAAGGCAGATGGTTTGACAGCTTCAAGAATATCCAAGAGGTATAGATTGCCTTGTCTTCTACCCCTCCCAATCACAATCCCCTGTGAAGCTACCTGGATTTCACATGAGGCAACATCAAAGTTGAAAGTACACTGAGATGAGGCTGTTAAGACACTCACATAAAGAAGATTATATTTGAAAGTAGGTACAAGCAAAACAGAAGTTAAATGGAGGTTTGGTGTTAGTTTAATATCTCCTATTTTGGTAACTTTAGCTTGACCTCCATTTGGTAATGCAACTGTGGTATCAACAATGGAATGAACAAGACTCAACAATGATTCATTGCAACACACATGGCGAGTGGCACCAGTGTCAAGTATCCATGAAGAGGAAGGAACAAAGACTGACATAGTGAGAGGTGAGCAGACATAAAGAGTATATGAGAAAGGAGCAGAAGGAAGAAGAAGTTGAGTGTTTGAGGTGTGAGATGTAGTGGCTGCTGAACCTGAGCTCTTAGAAGACATTCTATTTTGGATAAATGATATGAGCTTTATACAATGTTCATGAGTAAACTCCATATCATTTCCAGAACTATGATTCTCATTAACATCATCATCCACACAGTTTATTAACTTGTGAGCAAACCTTTCACCTTGTTGTTGAGGTTTACCTCTACCATGATTAAAGCCAAGAGGATAGCCATGATGTTCATAACACCTATCCACTGTATGGCTAGTTTTTTCATAATGAGTACAAAGAAACTTGCCTCTGCCACGACCTCCAACAACATTAGCCAAAGCACTTGAAACCTCACTGGATATAGGAACAATCTCACTGGATTGTCCTCCATCAATTTTTCTCTGTCGTTCCTCTTAAGATGCCAAAGCAAAAATTCTAGATACATGAGGAAATGGAACAATAGAGAGGATCTAAGTTCTAAGTTGTATAAAACTAGAATTTAATCCTTCAAGGAAGTATAGAGCACAATCTTGTGACTGATAGTCACTCCACTTCCTGGAACTACCACAGTTACACCAACTAGAAGGTTGCATCTCCTTATATTCATCCCAAATTGTGCGCAAGCTAGTGTAATAACTGCTCACGTCCAATACACCTTGCTTATGATTCATTAGCTTTTGCCTCAACTGGAAAATCCTAGGCAAATCAGCTTGTGTGAATCTATCTTGTAGGTCAGACCAGATAAGAGAAGAAATATTGAGATACATAATACTTGAAGCAATTTCTGGAACTATAGAGTTCCTCAACCATGATACTACCATGCAACAAGCACCTTAGCCAAGATCCACACTGATCATCAGTAGCAGCTGGCTTATCAATTGAACCATCGGCAAAACCAAGTTTATTTTTAGCTTGAAGGGCCATCACCATAGACAGAGACTAGTTGATATAATTGGAGGTGTTTAGCTATTGATTCACGATCAAGGCTCCAGGCTTGTCGCTAGGGTGAACGTAAAAAGGACTGTTGCAATCCTCGAAGGAAGCAACCTCCTTCCCGTTGTTTCTAACCATCGCGACGTAATGAGTTAAAAATGTATCGAATAAAAAGTATACATAGACGCGTGGGGCCAACCCTACACGCTCTGATACCATATGAAGAATGTGGAAAGAAAATTCATGGAGAAGCTTTGCAGAAAAGTTGCGAGGAAGAAGGCGAGAGAAAGTGAAGGAAATGTGTTTCTGTTATTCATCGAAGAGAGAGAAACAAGTACAAAAAAGTAGTTATAACTACTCAGTCTAGGTGTATTTATAGTATTGGATAGCTATACTGACTAGGATAAAACCAACTAAAAGAAATGTAATACAAATATGAAATGCGATTTCTTCTATCTTCTTCTTCATGCAATAGCTCAAATACATTGCTATGCGAATGCACTAGTTCAAACATGAATCCTCCAGCTCGTTATACAAATATAAAATTCGATTTCTTCTAGTATCTGCTTCTTCATGCAATAGCTCAAATACACTGCTATGCGAATGCTCTAGTTCAAACATGAATCCTCCAGCTCGTTCTCCATCACTCCACTAGCCAATGCATCTAGAAACTTCATAGTGTTCTTATTATTTTATTTTATCATTTCAGAAAGAACATCGTTTATGTATTGTATTGAAGTTAGCTTTTCTAGTTGTTACGTGTGATATTGGAGCTAAATATGTTAAATGCATGAATAAGAAGCAACATATGTCAAATCTTCCATGGCTATCTGAGACTTTAGTCAACCATTTGTTTCGTACAACATATCTTTCAAACGATGGAGAGATGAAAGAGTTAATTATAGAAAATAGTCATACAAGATAGTGAAAGATAAATACTAACCATCAACATAACAATATATAAATTCTAGCCATTGTAATTTTTGGGACAAAAATACTCTTTTGAATACTCTCTGCCGCATCCTCCGTATTATAGGTATGAATGATATGATTTTAATGATTCATACCATTCATACATGATTTATAAGAATAATACTATACAAGTATGAAGAGTATGAATCATACATAGCAAGCGAGATTCATACTCAAAGTGCTAAAAAACGAAAAAATTCGTCGTTTAAAGAAATTCCACCACCACCAATACCATCATCAAAATTTATTTTACAATCAAAATTGAAACCACACGAATAAACACATACCTAACAACAACAAATTATAAATCAAAAATTAGATATTGTGTATGAATGATATGATTTTAGTAATTCATACATGAATTGTATAAATATTACTAAATATGTACGAAAAGTATGAATCATACCTACCAAACTGATCTCATGCACAGAATATTAAAAAACGAAAAATCTGTTATAAAAGTATTTATGACAATTTACAATAAAAATGGCTAAAATTTATATAATGTTATGTTGGTGGTTACTATTTTTCTTTCACTATCTTATTTGCCTATTTTGTATTTTGCCTTCACATGAAAGTTACTTTGGTTATTCCTTGTTGAAGTTGGATGACCAAGAACATGTCTATTCCAACAAAATCACATTTAATTCAACATCATAACAAGAAATTTATGTGCAAGTGATTTTAGGAATGTTTGGATTCAACTCAAGTTTTGCAATACGTTTTACCCAGGAAGAGTTAGTCAAGCTATAGTTCTCTTCACTAGAAACATTAATGTTTACTTGCAATCCTTTGAAATGCGTTTTAACATTATCATTTCATTGATTGTTGGTGGATTTCTTTGATATTAACTCATTGTTAGTCTCTCTTGATAGTAACTCGATATTTTTCACTGCATTATTTTTTACTAACTAATCTCATCAACTTCCACCTGGTAAATCAAAATTTCAGCACTTCAATCTCGTGCTGCAATTTTCCATGAATAAAAACAACATTATTGTTTTAGGAGACACTACTAAAGTATAGATCTGGCAAAAGTAATAGACTAGGCCAGCCCGCCGAGTTAAATGACATTTATCGAATCGGGCCTATATAATTGCGGACCAGTCCAGCCCCCCTTAGGCTACCGGACTAAGCCCGCGCATTATGTATATATATATAATTCAGATAAATATTTAATATTATAAAAAACAAAAAATCAATAGCTCATAACTTGATTAATAAATTCCAATACTTTAATGAACAATATATATATAACATATGACATCAATTGCAAATTAGCAAATAACTTCAATTTCAATGGCAAAAATAATACTATATATATATATATATATAACATCTAACATTAATTGCAAATCAATTTGATTTCAATTTCAATGGCAATTTTGCAAATAACTTCAATTTCAATGACACAGATAATACTATAACTATTAAATTAAAAATTTAACATTATTAGGATTTGAACTTTATACCTTTCATCACAAACATTAACCTATGAGACAATAGAGCAGAAAGATAAGTTGAACATTAAACAATTTATAAAATACATGTACAAACTGAATCTGTTTTAGGTTTTAATATTTATTTGAGGGTTTAGGGTTTTATTTTAGAGTTTACTTTAGGGTTTAGCTTACGTGTTAGGAAAAAAATAATTTTTAAATTTTGTAAACTTTATGGTTTATTTTCTCTCTCCTATAATACTTTTCTCCTAAAATTATTTTATTTTGTTCGTAAAAATATTTGCAATATTATGCATATTAAATTAAAGATCTCGACGATATCTTTAATTTGATATATGTTATATAAAATATAAATTTAATATAAAAAATTATAATATATTAATAAATTGAAAATAATTATATATATAAATATTCTTATACATATAATTTATATATATATATATATATAATGTTCCTAATTACGAAGGTGAATACTCTTTATAATATGTTTTAATACTATGCAGGAAGGACGAATTAGATATAGTGTCCCAATCTATTTTTACTATAAATTTCAGTGTTATCTAATATGTTTTCCTAATTTTATTTTCATATATCTAAGTTTAATCTTTTATTAAGGGTATATAATTATTTTTAATATTTAATACTAATAATTATAATCAATTTGTATAATTGATAACTTCAACACTAACATATATTGACTATATTCCACTTATTTAGATACATTTTCTTTTTTCGAGTTGTCTCACTTAATTATTTAGATACGTTATCTTTATTTAGCAAATTTTAAAGTACAAACCATGTTCTTCAAAAGCTATTACTACTAAATATTGGTATCAGTGTCAAAAGTAAATGAATTTAAATAAGTGGGACAAAAGGAGTATAATTTTCAAAAAATATTAATTTTAATGTATTATTATAAATATTAATTAAATGCTAAATTTAATAGTAAAACGTAGAGTGGAATACAAATGGCCTTTCCATTCTGGAGCTCTATTAATTTACACGATACAAGTTATATATAAATATTAAATATATGAAATTAAATAATTTCAACTTTATTAATTTACTAGCTTTATTTTTAGATAATTTTAACGTTATTAGTAAAAATTATATAAATATTAAATATATTGAATTATATAATTTTTAAAATTTAAATAAATAACTACTTTTATTTTCTCTCTCCTCTAACCTTTGCCTCCTAAAATTATTTTATTCACTTCGCAAAAATATTTATAATATGCATCTAATTTTAAAGATCTCGAAAAGAGAATTAATTTGATATAAAATAAAATAAATTTAATATATATATATATATATATATATATTCTCATAAATATAATTTGGATAGTATGAAATGTTTCTATATGGATCATGTATATTTATATTTATATTTTTTATTTTTATTTTATTTTCTACTCTTGATATTTATTGTTATTATGAAATTTTTTTATATAAATGTGAATTATGAAAAATTAATTTATTTTACTAAATCATATGAAATTAAAATACATATATTATTAAAATTAATTAATATATAATTATTAATATAGTTGTGATATATGAAAAATATATAACAATGTTGTATATGTTGTGATAACTAATTTGATCAAAATTAAAACAATAACTATTACACGAATTTGTACTAAAATTGAAAATCAATTTGTACGAATTTGTACTAAAATTGAATAAGGTAAAATAAATCAAAATTATTGTTTCAAATTGTTGATCACGGTTCTCAAATTTTGAAACTGTAACCGAATTGTCCTCAACATAGTCACAATTGAGAATATGACTACCGATTACGGTTCTAAAACCATACACCAAATAAAATCGGATTACAATATTTTTGATTTCTTTAAAGATCTCTATGCATAAATTATTTATAAATAAATAACCCCGTGAGGTTGAATAACGGGTGCAATACCTAGTTAATATACAGAAGAGAAACAACATTTTAGTTAGTGATTGAATCACTCTTTCAGAATCTAAATGTCGCACGTGAGGTTGGAAACGAATCAAATATCACAATATTTGATTAGTTTCGTTTCAAATATTCGAATCGAATTGAATATTTGATTTTATTTTTTTAATATATTCTAGAATAATATTCAAAAATATTATATTTAAAATTCGATCCGATTCGAAATCCCACTTTAACAAAAATTAAGGATTATGTTGAAATTTATTTTTTTTAATATACAAAATAAACTTCACAGTTAAACAATTATATACAAATATATGTTATATATTTATATAAATATAAATATTAATACATAAATGTATTATTTATATATTTAAGATCAAAAATACTTCACCAAAACTTTCTATACATTTTCAAAATAAATAATAACAAAAAATGAATATATGTTGGCGGGTGGGCTTTTGGCCCGAAAACCCCAAACTTTTTTGTCTGATCAGCCCGTCATGCCATCTGGGCGGGCTAAGAGAAACCGCTTTTTTTCGGGCCTATTATTTCCGAGCCTAACCTAGTCCAAACTCCAGGCGTCCCGGGACGGTCCATCGGGCCGGGCCCATTTTGCCGGCTACACTAAATTCATTTCGTATGAAGAGACAAACATTTTGTTCTTGAGAAGCCTGAGCACCTCACATGGTATCATCATAGTAATAGATGGAAAATTTTAACTGGTTGTAGGAGTTGTTTACACAAGTTATTGAATATGTTAAGAGAGAGAGGAATGGTAAACTCCAAATTTTTTTGGTGAAATATGTAAATAGTTAGGTTGCCAACATATATTTCCACCGGGTAAGTCTCTCCAGAACTGATTTTATTTTTTAATTGTTAGTTGATACTTGATAACTTGACCAGTTCAAAGTAGGCTTGTCAATGGGTGGGTAAAACCCGGACCGGAACCGTTAAATTAGATACGGTTCTAGAACCGGAACCGGACCGTTGAATATCGGATCCGGACCCGGACCCGAACCGTTAATTAAAATAACTTGACAACTTCAAAGTTGTCGGTGGTCAAACAATCGGCTGATACTCAACAGTTTCCGAAATCTATTGTTTGCAATGTTTACATTGTAAAATCAAATTCCTTGAAATGGGCATGAAAAAAGAGCGCAACAACATAATGATACAAAACTCTTCACTAGACATGCTTATTACATTGGAAAGATGGTATGACACAAAGGCTGCAAGGAGCTTATGAAACTCCTAAGTGATATAACCAGAAGAATTAAGTGGTCTTGAAGTTGATTTATATGGCGGTGGGGAAGATTTTGATGGTTTAAAAAGCTGCAAAAAAAACTAGAAATAAATATCAGGGTGAACCATGGACATGATCATGTTGATTCCTTGTTTCATAAGTAGGTAGTTTGATCAATTAAAAATTATTACTGCAACCTCAAATGTTACTATTAATCTTACATGCATGCATCAAGTGAAGTTATGTGGGTGATTGATATGATTGATAGGATAATCACCTTTAAATTTCTCCATTCTTATCCATAATTCATCATTTCTTATATCTCCTCAGAAATTTCTCCCCTTCCCCTTAGTCACTCAAACGAGTGATTATATAATCACTCATTTGAGCGATTAAGGGGCATAAAAGGGGTGTAATTCATAAGAAGTGCTAAGAAATGAAGGATAATGGATAGGAAGGGAGAAATATAAAGGTGATTATCCTAATAAATCAGACTAATCAAACCAAACTAGTCCTATATGTCTACGTCGTTCAATTTTAAGAACAATATTGAAGATGCATCTGCATTGCTTCATTATGTGGGAACTGCACTCCTGAGTAAAGAAGCAGACAAAGAGCGAAGTTAACAACTTGTCTTGTTTGTTCCTTCAAAGTAAAAGTCATACCCCTCAAGAAAATGAGCTTTCTGAGGGTTTGGGATTGCCTTCATATATCAAAGTTTTTCATTATGCATATGTCAAAGCTCTTTATGTCGCATTGTCAACTCACCTAGCAGTGTTAGTTTAGACTTTTGTCAAAATTTTCGCTTAATAATATATATTGCTCTTATGTTATTTCATTTTTTCTATCCGTTTTTCATCATTTTCTCAAATCTCATGGTGCTGATAAATTGTTTTTGGTAACTATATCAGTCTAAAGATCCTTTTGGAGCATGATTTTCAGAATAAACATCATGTCATTGATGATGTACTTGTATTTATGTAAAACGTGTGTTTTCTCATCAACATGGAAAACTGTGCATTAAATCATGAGAGAAGCATGAGCTCTAAACAAGTCAAATTAAAACATAAACACTTAAAATATCCAAATCTTCCACAACAAATTTGAGGTATGATAAAAGCTCTAAAATCAGTCCAGTTGGTATAAAATGAAATGTAGTTACAATAATATTGTTAAAGATGCTAAACACGTAAACTTCTCTTCGTTGAGAAAAATCAATCCATTGGTGATGACGACTTCCATCCTCCTAAATCCTCACCAGAAAACCCCCTACTTCGTACTTTCTACAACAAGAAAAGAACATCGATGACTACCACTAAATAAAGGTAAAACATCATATAATACAACATGTGAGTTATATAATTATAAGTTTAACTGACCTGTTGAGTGAATTTAAGGCTAACATTTAGCCCTCCGCATAATATCTCATCCTTAACAACATTGTACATAGTTACTGGAACTCTCTCCACTTCATAAGAAGGATCCAGAGGAATTCTGTTAATCTAACGAAATATTAAACCCGCCTTGCAATACATAAGTACTCCATAAATCACATTCTTGATGATAAATAAGGTTTTGCCCTTACGTCACTTCACCAACAAAGTCATCTGCAGAGAGAGTATCTTTGTCCATTATCTTGATTTTCAATTCCTTAACATTCTCATATATGGAGAACATGAATGTCTCGTTCCATGTTGGAGCCGAACCTTCGACTACAAGCAAAGATTTGGAGGTTAAATAACAATTTTTCAGACATATATCATTACTCAAGATTATCCATTATAAATCAGGGGATAAATTAGTATAGGCAACAAAAATGATAGGATTATGGAAAATGCACATGTTGCAACTTTGCTTTTCTTCTCTTGATCTTGGCACGTGACTATGCAATAAGCATCAATTTTGGCTGTAAGAAACCAAATTAGGAGAACAAGATTAGTGCTGAAATTATAATGTATTTTGTTTCAACAACGTTTTTGTTATAAAAACCGTTGTAAAAAACTATGAATGTAAGTTGCAAATGTTTAGTATTAAAAGTTTTTTTTTTTGATTGATTATGACTTGAGTTGTATTATTTGCCATGCAAAAAAACCTAAGGAATGATTATCTATGATCGATCATTAGAAAATGAGAGCGTTGACGACACATACATAAGAGATCTGTGTTCTCCAAGCCATTGGCATCCACAATAACAACTTCAAGCGTTCCCTGAGGCATTTTGACACAAAATAAATTGCAGATGAGAGAGAGATGATTGTGATGATGAAAGAGGGAGGAATTGGATATATACATATGAAAGGTTGTTGTGTCGGTTTTGTAAATTATTGGATGGTTCTTAAAATTGATAAATATTTTCCACTAAAAATGGAAGTATATGTTTTGTATTCTCCCAATGAAATTTTTTCATTATTTAGTCTCAATATAAAAGATAATGATTTATTTCTCCTAATTCCATTAATTTCGACTTAAATTAATAATATGGGAGATATGGTTTATCTTTCCTATTGTTTGTAATTGTCGATATAATGGTATATAGAAGACTAATATTTTTGCCTGTGCGGGAAATTTTTTTTTTAGTATATAATTTTATTATTTTAAAATATAAATAATTTTGATAATGTTTAATGAAATCAAACAATCCAAATAAAAATCATCTTATTATATATGATAAGTGTTATGCATACATATTATAATTTTTAAAAATTGTAAATAGGGTGTTATATACTCCCTGCGTTTTATAAAAACATGTACCATTTGATGTGACACAGGTTTGCACTGGGCAAAAATCGCATAATTAGCCCAACGATCTCGACGAGTCAGGCTGATAAGCCTGATATGAATTAAGTCATCCCAACTACGGTATGGGCCGTGACGCACCAACCCGTTATAAGCCTAAGAGGTCGTGCCAAACGATCATGCCGACATGACAACCTGTGAAATTAGTTATTAAAAGAAAGGCCCAACCCGAAAGTAATTAGAAAGCCCAATAACGGGTTAAGCAAACCCTACCACGGGCTCTACAGGTCGTGTCAGCCACCTCACTTAACCTAGTCAAAACAGAATCCCTAGTCAAACCCGTGAAATCCTATCTCTACATGAGAATAGGACGAGATAGTTATGGCAGGCTGCGGGAACGAGATGATGCAAACCCTAAAGCGGGTTCAATTATCGTCCTATAAATAAGACGTGTTAGGTCTCACACGGGGATTCAACTTTTACTCCACACTCTCTAATCCCTCTCCTGTACTCTCTGCTTCCGTTTCCACTTACTAGGGTTACAGTCGTTCTGCCTAGCCTGCACGACCAGGACCCTCTCTTTGACGGTCTCCTGCTATCAACACTGACCTGACCCGCACTCCAAACCATTATTCATTATTTCTTTATATCTACCTACTTTTAAATATATATTTCCGATGATAACCGTACTAACTTGAGCGTCAGAGTCTCTTTGGCTGACACCCGCACCGGTACTCAACGCAAAAGGGCTCTTACGTGTTTGTTGTTGGCACAGGTTGCTAGTTCTTACGCATCCTACGCAACCGTCGATCCCGTAATTGTAGGTTCTACCACATACAATTTGGCGCCCTGACAATCAAGAGAGTCTACGCAATCACTGTAGAGTTCTTGGAATACCAATCATGACTGACGGATGCGACGGGTCTGACGAATCGGCCCAGGTGAACTTGGATGCCCAGATCACCGCCCTTACTGAACAAATGAACCAGGAGCGTGAAATTAGAGAAAAGATGGAGAGGGACAACGTAGATCTACTCATCCGTCTCGAAGCGGTGACCTCCCAAAACCCCAGAGGCCATACATCGTGATTTAAGGTTCTGGTTAACCCAAAGTTGTCTTTGATGGATGATGTCTTCATCGACCATGAAAATAGTTATGAGGAGAATGTGACGGACCCACCGTAGTTGGTAAGAAATGTTAATGTTACTAATACACAATCTAACACAGGTCATGTCACGTTTCATGCAGATAATCCACTCTTGACAACCCAAGAGTGAATGTCCACTCCAGTCCAGATGGGGTCAGGTGGCGCAACTGGGCAAACCGTTCCGACATCCATTGAGGGACAAACCAGAGATGCCCTCCTCGCAACCCCGGGGATAGGAACTAGTCACGCCGCTGCTGGTAGTGCGCCACCAACAAGGCTACCTCCCAATCAAACGGTTATCGCAACTGGAACCAATCCTGCTACTACGATTCCTAGTAATGCATGACTCTCCCTAGACCAATTATTCGCAATCGAACCCGTCCAACCTGCTGCCTCAGATTTCAACACTATCAAAGAAACGGACCTGACATGAAAGCTAGCCGAAATGGGGGCACTCATTCAACGAATTCCAGGCGTGCGGCTCCTATACACAAGAGCTCGAAAAATTGCTACGCTGACTCACCCTTTGTAGATGACATAGCCTTAGTTGAGATGCCTGCACGGTTCAGCTTCCCAAGCATACAAATGTTCAATGGCACTACAGATCCAAATGACCACATCGCTCAGTACAAACAGAGAATGTTCACTACAGCCATCCCTCGTGAGTTGAGATAGGCCTGCATGTGTAAAGGGTTTGGTTCATGTATGACAGTGATGGAACTCGTATGATGGGATCATAAAACCACATTATCCACATGTTTAATTAATTAAATGAATAATTAATTCTTATGCACATAGGAGAATATAAATGCGAAAAAAATAAACATTATACCTTCTCATAAGCAAATGCTCCGCTTGTGGAGAAACGAATGGAATCTGAAAGTGTATCAACCTAACTCTAGAAAATAAAATGTGCGGAAGCTAAAAGAGTATGAAAAAGAACACGAGGTGAATTTTGTGTAGGTTACAATTTATAACCTACACAATCCTTATGGCTAAAAAGATTACTAAAACAAGTGCTGAGTGTTACAATATCGGTCTATACTCTAACACAACAACACTAACACCAAATAGTAAAGGTACGTTCTTAAGTCTAAGAACCATACAATGAAAACTTATGAAAAACTATGAGAACTCTATGAAAAACGTGTATACAAATACAGAGGTTCTCATGTATATATTGATGAAGTTCTTGGAATGAGTTGGGCCTAGATCCACCTTAATTGCAACTGCCTACTACTTCCACAATTATAGGTCCTTTAGTTGTTGCGTCAGCTTTTTGCCTTAAATTGTGGAACAACCTCAGTCAATGCTGCTTCCAGATTTTTTGGAACAAACTTCCACATAACACTCTTTTCTCAACAACCTTGCTTGGACTCTTTCTTCATTCACAAGACGTGTATTGAGTCATCACTCCACGTGGTGCTGAGCTGGTTGCTGTATCTCCATTCCACGTCATGCTTAGTTGGAGTCCCAGTCCAAGTCAACCTTCCTATGAAGAAAGCAACAATGCATATGTTAGTATAACATGTGAGTATAACAATTAGAGTTATACTCAACCTAACAAACTCCCCCTTTTTTGCGCCTTCTTCACAAAACTCGATTTAAGGCTTCTAGAGGGTACTCCCCCTATTTTCATGCCTGCAAAACAACTTCAATAGATAGCAAGTATACAGAGCAAGCAACCACAACAACAATATGAATAACACCACAAACATTAAACATCAACAACAACATCATGGCAGCCATCATATTCACATCCATATTAAAGAGTCAGTGGCAAGCATCCATATCAAGTTCACAACAAAACAAAACAAAAAGAACATAAATTGTTTTTAAAACATCCACATCATCCAAAAGATTGTTTTTAGACCACACACGGTCATTTTACTCATTTGCCTCATCATCATAACCATCCCCAGTAGCACCTTTGACTCCAGATCCCTCGGCCACGACCAATTCTCCCCCTTTTTGTGAAGAGAGGCAATCCTCAAGTAGTGGTCTTATGGTAGCCAGGGTTGAGATCTCCTTCTCCAGTTGATGAATAGTTGTTAGAGCTTGTTGGAGCAGTTGTTGAGGTACTGGAACTGAAACACCGCTAGTGGGGAGTTAAGCAGGGGCATCAGGGTTCTTCTAAGGAAGATGAACTTCTTTGTTCCCGCTAAATAGAAGATTGTGTTTAGCATAGTCCGGAACCCCCACGATGTCTTGTGTCGTTGCCTTCTCCTTGTATCATTATTTAGTCAACAACCTGCAGATCATAGATTGAAAGGGCAGGGAACTCAACTGAGCCTTCCTTACCATGTTAGAGAGTTGATCAAAAATCACTTTCCCGAGGTTGAATGGTTGATTGCAGCCGATCAGGTACAGTAGGACACAATGCAACACAAAATACAAGTGTGAAAGACTCGAGGTCTTCATCGGTTGTACCCATATTGTGCTCCTGCCCCTCGTGATTGTCTTGGCAACATCATCCAAGTTGAAGATAGCTGGAACCTCGACATCTTTTAGGCCATAGACTGCATTGATGGCCTCCGAAGAGAAATCAAAGATAGTGTTGTGGAAGCACACCTTGTCAAACTTATTAGATGTGGGGTCCCCAAATGATTTAGGCATATTGCAGTATAAGTGTCTAACTGTGGAATACATGTGCACAGTATCTAGCAAACCTCGACTCCTAAAGAAATTAATCAGGTTATTTTTGCCAAAGGTTATCTCATCAATGGTGCGCTCACTGACACAGGGAGCGTTCCTCAGCCGCTTCCATTTTGTGGAAGCCACCTCATCATAGAATTGCATGCTGAGGGCTTTGTTTGGATTGAAGTCAGAGTCAGCAAACAGGGAATCCTCAGACCCTTCTACCTGGGCTTCCACAATTTCGGGTATCTACTTGGTTTCTATGGGTTTCTTGCCCTCTTTGACTGCTTCCTTCCTTGCTAGTTCAGCCATGACACTTTTAATGACCTCCTCCGCCGCTAGGGTTTTTGCAGAATCAATTGGTTCTGGGTCCTTGGCATCATTTTCCCCCTTAAAAACCACCGCCTCTGTCTTGGCGTTCTTGGGAGGGATGGAAGAGACTTCCTCATCGCTCTCATCCTTGAGAGTTATAGGCACCTGAGTCTTGGCTTTCTTGGAGGCAGCATGACTGGATTTCTTGGAGCCGCGAGTGACTGGCTTCCTCTTCTTCACCTTGGGTTTGTCCTGGACAGAGAGAGACTCCTCGTTCTTGGCGCCGTCTGGGTTGTGGGGGGAACAGTGGCAACGACAGGATCTGTAGTAGCCTCGTTTCCACCCGCATCTTCTTGGACAGCAGGGCCAATAACGCTTTTCTCTTCCGGTGGTAAGGTTTGTGCCGCCGCAACACCTTCAATTTTGGGAACGACAAGTGTTGTGGTAGATGTTGTCTGCAACTGTTCTAGGACACCTGGAGATGCTTCAAGAAAGGCTCGAACAATGGCAGCGATATCGGGTTTGAAGATGAAGTGAGAGGGAGAGAGATTGTGTTTTGGGAGAAATGGGGAGATGAAGTGTAGAATGATGGTGTTACATGAAAAAGTAAGGGAGAGAGAGCATAAGAAGTTGTGCAAGGTATGATGTGAGAGAGAGGAGAGAGAGAGAGTATCCTGACTTGGGTTGGGTGGCGTGCGTTGAAGATTGATGGTTGCTTCAACAGTATTATGAAGAGAGAGAAGGGAGTTGGTGTGTGTGGTGGTTCACATTAAACAGATGTCCCATCACTTTTCCAACACATAGAACAAAAATAAGAGATATTCATAACCCACTACCATTATTAACCAAGCGGAATTCAAAGAATTTTAGCTAACAAGTACCAACTTCCAACCCAAATTGCTGACGTGTGTGTTCAGTGAAACAAAAATAAAGGTTTTAAAGATAAAAGAGAGTTTAACTTGCTCTGTTGTGCCAACATCCCCTCAACATCTACCTGGTTTATGAAAATAAAAATTTAAGTGCAAAGCTATAAGAATCCAATGACTAGTTAACAGAGAGTGCATCGTCGCAGCGAACGTCGTGTCCCTAGTCTTTCATCCTCAAAAGCAGTCGCAGTTGCAATCATTTTGTAAGGTAGCATCGTCGCAGTGAACGCCGTGCCCCCCAAACTATTTTGATTGTTTACCACACTGTTATAAAAACATATAGTATAAAATAACAGGCTTCTGCAAGAGGAACGTGTTAGCTTGATATTTATTCCAAGAAGTTTAACAAAAGACAAACACAAGATAGAATGTTTTGTGCACGGTACAACAAACAATCATAAGATTTTGTGCACGGGATAACAGACAATCACAAGATTTTAGTGATAAAGACAAACACAAAGACAAAGAGTTTTTCATAAGAAGAGGAATCTCTCATGATCCAAAGGTTTTGTGAAGATGTCAGCAACTTGGTTTTCAGTCTTCACATAGTAAAGCTTAATCACCTCTTGTTCCACTAGAATTTTGTACTGGGTTTTTCGAGATGTTTATGGCACTCATGTTGTCACAGTACACAACTAGATCGATCATTGCTATTTAGACCGTAATTACTAAAAATTTATTTAAGCCACAATAGCTGTGTGTAACAGCTTGCTGCGGCAACATACTCAGACTCTGTAGTAGAAAGTGAAACACAGATTTGTTTATGACTATGCCACGACACGATGTTATTTCCTATATAAAAACACCCACCACTTGTACTCTTCCTATCATCTACATCTCCAGCCCAATCACAATCACTAAACCTTACCAAACTCATGTTCATATCTTTAGCGAAGAAGATTCATAGATCTAATGTTCCAGCAACATACCTAATGATCATCTTAACAACCTTAAGATGGGATACCTTTGGTTTAGCTTGGTATCTGACACAAACACAGACACTGAACATTAGATCTGGACATATAGAGGTAAGGAATAGTAGATTGCCTATCATTGATCAACATCCTTCTCCAGCATCATCCTTTGTTAGCTTGTCAGTGAATCCCATGGGAGTCTTCATGTGTTTGGCTCCCTCTAGTTGGAATGCTTTATCATCTCATTAGCATACTTGCTTTGAGAGATGAAGTTTCCATCCTTCCCTTGTTTGACTTGAAGTCCAAGGAATTATGTAAGTTCTCCAATCATGCTCATCTCGAATTTCTTTGACATTGCACCTGAAAAATTAGAAAGCATGTTACGTGATGTTGAACCAACAATAATGTCATCAACATAAATTTATGTGATTAGAATGTGTTAGGTATTTAAGATATACTGTTATCTGTAATGTTGACCTAACATGTGTGTTTTTGTGTTCTTCACAGGAATGTTGACTTAGCTTCTGACGCAACATAACAACTGGTGTTGACTCAACATCCAACTCGATAGCCACGTGGAAGGATGACTTGGCAGATACACGAAGACTTGAAGAATGCACGGAGACTAGAGCGAAGACCAAGTCTTACTAGGCGGTTGAGAGTTTCATGCTAAGTGGAAATTTGTTCCACAAACCTCGGAGTCAACAATAGATTAAAGTAGTTCCACAATTCCAAGCAGATTTGCGGAGCACAACAACTGAACTGCGAGAATTGTGGAGACATGGGCCGAACAGTTGCTATACTTATGGATCCAAGCCCATGTAGTCTATTTATAACTATTAGAGTTATTCAGACGTTAGATAAACGTCCTTTTGCAGATTAAGTTCGTAGTTTTAATTCTGTATGCTGATAGTTCGTAAGAACATACGTTTAGTATTTTAGTATTAGTGTTGATGTTATTGTTGTGCTCAACATTGTAATAGCTCAACACTTGTTTTGATTATTCTTTTTGGCCGTAAGGCTTCCGTGTAGGTTATTAATTAATAACCTACGCAAAAATTATCTCGTGTCTTCTACCTTTAGCTTCCGCAAATCTTTACTTAGAGTAGTTGATACACTATCAGAATTTGGGGATCTTCCCATTTAATGAAAAGTGTTCGGTCAGCAATGCCTCAGACAAATACGTACTTGAGAAGGAAGTTCGTTAGATGCCCATACCAAGTACGTGGTACTTGATTTAGTCCATACAAAGCCTTCTTCAGTCGAAAGACATGATTAGGTTTGTGTGGATCCTCAAAACCTTTCGATTGTTCAACGTATACTTCATCCCTAAGTTCACCGTTGAGAAATGCTGCCTTCACATCCATTTGATACAAGTTGATGTTGAGATGACATGCCACTGCTAACAACAGTAGAATGGACTTAATTCTTGATACTGGAGCAAATGTGTAAGCAAAGTACACTCCTTCTACTTGTGTGTACCCTTGAGCCACCAGCTGTGCTTTGTTCCTTACAATTGTTCCCTTCTCATCGGACTTGTTCTTGAATATCCACTTTTTTCCGATAACATTTCTGTTGGCTGGTTTAGGAACTAGGTACCAAACATCATTGCAAACAAAATTGTTCAGTTCTTCATGCATGTCATTTATCCATAAGTCATCAGTCAGTGCTTCCTTGACATTTTTCCGTTCAAACTTGGAGACAGAACATGTTGTACCAATAACTGTGGGACACATTGAGTACATGCATATCATTTTCCTATAATTCACTGGTTGTTTGCCTCTAGTTCGAACACCTTCTTGTACATCTCCGATCACTTGAGATAATAGATGGTTTTCTCTAATTCTTCCTGGGGGATCTCTCTGGTGATCATTCTCATGAGGTTCATCTTGTTCTTATTAAGACTCTTGTTCAGGTTCTTGTTGTACAACACCAGCATCCACAGTTGTTGGGGTTTCTGGTGGAGCAGTTTGAATCCGAATAGGTAGGATGACTCCCCCTTGATATAAGTCATCTTCTGCTTCCATGTTTTTCTACACATTACTTGCATCATCAAACACAACATTAACGGACTCTTGAATTGTCTTTATGCGATGATTAAATACCATGTAGGCTATGTTGTTTGATGAGTATCCAACAAATACTCCTTTGCCACTTTTTTCATCAAATTTTATTAGATACTCTCTATCATTTAGAATAAAGCACACACACCCAAAATCACGAAAATACTTTAGGTTAGTTTTTTTCCCTTAAGTAGTTCATATGGTGTTTTGAATGAGCCTGGTTGAATGTTGACACGGTTGTTGATTTGGCACGCGGTGTTTACTACTTTAGCCCAAAAAGTTTCACCATCTTTTTTAAACTGAGCATAACCTTAGTCATCTCAATCAAGGTCCCTTTTTTTGCGTTTGACTACCCCATTTTGCTTTGGAGTTTTTGGTGCTGCAAACTCTTGGAACATTCCCTTCTTTTCACAAAATATTGTGAACTAAGAATTCTTAAATTTTCGTCCATGGTCAGATCTTATAGGTAATATTCTTGAATTAAACATATTAGCAACACGAGCAAATATTTTTCTAAACATATCAAAAGTTTCAGATTTTTTACATAAGAAAAATGTCCAAGTGAACCTAGAGAAATCATATACAACAACCAAGACATACATTTTCCCACCAATGCTCTCTACTTCAATTGGTCCTACAAGGTCCATATGTAGAAGTTCAAAGCATCGAGTTGTACCAAAATGTTGTTCGCGATGTTGAACAACATGATGTGAGGCATGTATTTGTTTTCCTTTCTGATAGTCCTCACATTCAATCTGATTTGCCTTTCCAAGATTAGGTAGACCTCGAACTGCTTCCATCTTGATTAACCTGCCAAGATTTCAAAAGTTAGTATGTCCCAATGTTTGTGCCACAATTCAATATCATCAATTTGTGTTTTATTGCATTTCAGATCATCATCCATATAACAATTTTCTGTCGACCTTTGGCCTATCATAATGCACAAGTTTTTATTGTTGTATACTTCACATGCCTCTCTAGTAAACTTAACTTGAAAGTCATCATCACATAATTGAGTTATGCTAATCAAATTTGCCATAAATCCCAGAACATGATATTGTTCGACTATAACGTGTGTTAGACTGAAGTACGTGGTGTTGTTAAGTCCAGACCCACTGTCCTACAAGAGAATCAGTATCGGGCACGAGGAATGTTTCCAGCCGATATACTTTCAGTTACTATATTTAAGTCGACCCGGATGTCGTATCTCAACGGAAGACTATGCAGGGCTATTAATCATTAGTACTAAAATGCAAAGAATAAAATCCTAAACACTCTAATTAGCTTGAGGTAAAAGAACTCTAAACTAAGATTAAAAGCAATAAATGGGGGTACACAAGAGATTGAAGTCTAGGGTAAAGATCATCTCTAGTCTAAGTCGATGCTTATTCAATCAATCAACCTCTAATAGGCTTCCCATAAGTTGATTAGTCAATAAATTTCGTATTCTTGAAACTAATCCGTGTCTAGCACTTTCGTGTATAGAACACACCTAGAGTAATCATAATCAAGACATGATTACCTATTCTACGTTTCCGATTATTAGGTTAGGAAGTTTGATTATGAAAGCGACATAGAATAATTCATATCAATCCATTCTACATCCTTGGTCGTACATGGTGATCAAGCATGCAATACTCTTAAGCACGGATCAAACAACCATAAAATCAGATCAAATTAAGCATCAACCATAGAACATAAATAATCAACCCTAGATAAGAATTTAACCAACCAATATGAAAAGCAAATCCATAGAAAGAGTTATCTTCATAAACTTACTAAGAATTCACAATTCGGTGGCTAAACTCCTTCAATCCTTGGATACCCCAATGATCTAAACTAAGAAAAATAGTAAACAAGTGTTTTGGGAATGTCTCTTTCGAGTTACAAGAGTTGGGTAATGAAGAAGTGTTCTGAAAATACGCCTAGGAACACTTTAAAACGCACACATAACTGCTGGCCAGCGGTCGCTGGGAAGCCAGCGGTCGCTGGCTGTTGCTTTCTGATTGTCAGCGAGAAGCTTCCCAGCGATCACTGGAATACCCAGCGATCGCTGGGTGTGTGGTTCTGTCTCCTCCAATTCTGCAGCCCAGCGATCGCTGGCTGCACGGTCAGCCTCCATGTGATTTTCTCCTTCCCGTTTCATACTCGTACGCCTCTTCTTTGCCCGATTTTGCTCCAACGGCTTTTCTAGCACTTCCAACACAAATTCATCCTCTTTCACTCCTTCCTGCGTAAAACACAACGAAACAAGAAACAACATAAAAACGAACTAAAACAATACGAATAACATAATAAACAAAGACATAGACACTACACCACGAGCTAAAATTATAACAAAAATACACTAAACAATAAACATTCTTTAAAGTAGGCAAACTGGGAACATTTAACAAGCATATCCCTATGATTTTTCCTTTTGATCCTCCACCAAAGGAAACATTTCCTTCGTCACATGTTTCATAGTTGGACAGAAAAGCTTTGTTACCTATCATGTGTCGGGAACACACTGTCAAAGTACCAAGAACCTGAAAGGTTAGTTCTTAATGCTGTGTAAACAACATTACATTTATGATCAGCCTTTCTTACCCATATCATCTTGGTTTGTTGCACACGTTCTGACTGTAAAGAAAACATGGTAGATGTCATTTCGTCAATTTTCTTTTGATAGCAAAAAGGTTTGATGTGACCTGGTCTAAGTGACACAAATAGTTTCTTCTACGTCTCTTACTTCTCTTACCTCTCTTTACATGTGGGCTGTTATGCTTTGTGTGCGATGACTGATCTGTTGACATAGTACCAGAGCTGAGGAACAATGTTCTTTCTGTTGATGAAACATCTAGACTGATAGATGATAGTCCTTCTGTTGACTTAGCATCAGGACTGACAACGGTTTCTTTTGCTGCTGGGTATCCAAGAACTCTCTTTCTTTGATTGGAGTTGCTTATTAGTTCTATCAAGGTATATGTCCCAGTATTCCATTTACGAATGGTCAACTATGCTTCTTCAAGTTGAGTGTTCAGCTTGTTCAGTTCCAATACCTTTTGAGTAATCAACACCTCCTGTTTTGCCAGAGATTCCTCGAGTCTTATGTTTCCACTTGGTCAATAGTTCATCATACAACCCCTTAATTTCTTGAATCACAGCCATTGTGTGGTCATCACACTCTTCATCACATGCCGTGTCTTGGTCTTTTACATGTTCTGCATCATCAGTAGAGGCATTCAAACAAAACAACATAGAATAGTACTCAAGATTGTAACTTTCTGAGATTGGATCAGATTCAGTGAAGTCATCTTCATCATCGGACAGTGACTGCTGAATTATTATGTGAAGTGCTACATTCTCAAATGCTCCATCATCATCTTTATGAACATCTTCGAAGAATTCAGCTTCATCTTTATTTCAGGACACCCAATATGATTTCCTTCGTTTTCGAAGTGTGTTGGAACATTGATTTTCATAATGCACATATCCCCTACATTCATGGCATTGAACACTATCAATCTTTGAGGAGTTATACTTGAATACTTCGTGTGTGGGCATCCTTCTTGAGGAATTCTGTTGGAACTTGTCACTCTTCTGTGGTGATTGGTACTCAAGACGTGGTATATCTTGTTCCTTTGGTTTCGCCGTGGGCTTACCTCGGTTGAATCTTCTCACCATCTGATTAAACTTTCTCGTGATTAAGGCAACATCTTCTCCCTCATGGATTTCTTCCACTTCTTCGGTCTCACTGACATCAATGATGTTGAGTATTCTGCTGCTTGAGGATGTGCCTGCACCGAACGCTACCATTTTCTTCTTGTTGAATGCACCTCTCTCCTCCAAATTTATCTCATAGGTTTTGAAGGTGTTCATGAGATCTCTAAATTCGAGCGCAACAACTGTTTTTGATGTCTCAATGACTGTTACCTTCATATTAAACTTTGAGGGAAGAGTGCGAAGTGCTTTTGATACAAGAACTCTGTTGCTTAGGGGTTCGCCTAAATCTTGACATTCATTTGCAATGTCAAATATCCTTTTAGTGTAGCTGGAGATATCTTCATCTTCGTCCATTTTCATATTCTCGAATTTAGAAGTGAGAATACGTAAATGTGACTGTTTGATGTTGTTGTCTCATTCACAATGTCGTTGTAAGGCATCACATGCATCCTTTGCACATGCACTGTTCTTGATCAGTTTAAACATGTTCTTCTCTACTGATGCATAGATAGCATTCAGTGCACGATCATCAAATGTGGCCGCATCAACATGCTCTTTAGTCCAACTACTTGTTGGTGTTGGAACAACATCTCCGTGCTCATCAGCAGCCTTGGGTGAAGACCAACCATTCTCTACTGACTGCCATGCTCTTCTATCTATGGACTTGATGATGGAACGAATGCGTGTCTTCCTGTACGAGTAATTCGATCCATCCAAAACTTGAGGTCGATATACTCCTATGTTGTTAGGTACCATCGAGCTCTTCTAGAGTCGTGATACTGTCAGGACCACACTCAGTGTGTTGAGTGATGACTCTGATACCACTTGAAAGTGTATCAACCTAACTCTGGACAATAAAATGTGCGGAAGCTAAAACAATATGAAAAAGAACACGAGGTGAATTTTTTTGTAGGTTGCAATTTATAACCTACACGAGCCTTATGGCTAAAAAATATTTATCGACTCCACTATAGAATAAATATTGAACTCATCTTGATTCATTCGAATTACGGACGTAACCCTTTTGTCATTAATTATTTCCCGCGTTTATGATTTTCTAAATCCATTAATTAATTGAGTTTGCTGACTACTCACAATTAATTAATATATTTATTCTTTAGTGATCCGGTTCAGACCTTAATTATTGCATATGGAATAAATTGCTAACCAGCCAGGTTTTTTATGCAATAAACCTTTCTAAACGCCTCACGCGGATTTAATCAACTTGTGTCAGCGAGACGCGATTCTGTACGATTGACAGTCGAGCACTTTTGGCTAAGCCAATCATTACCGCCCAAGACATCACTGTTTAGGGTTATGAAAAACTCGCAAGTGTAGATGAATCAAAGGAGCGTATAATCAACCGCTATACTAATGTCATCGTCACAGATTAAGAGATGAACTAATTTCTGAGACCTTATTCTAAGTTTCACTGTGAAACCTCTCAATATGTATACGCAAAACATGTGTATCCACTTATACATAGCGACATCATTTTGCAGGCTAAGGTTAGCTCTTGCATCAAATGATATCGCAGCCTTTACCGAATAGACTGTCCAAGTTTTTCTAGAATGTGACTTTATATTACTAAGGGGCCGACTGTGTTACCTTCTGTGATCATCGATACACCACACAGTCTACAATTATAATAAATGGACTTGTTTGTAATTCAATATATAACAATAATAAATAACAAACCAATGATAGAAACATTTATTCTCATTAAAGTGCTATTGAAAACAAGTTTGATACATTGTCTAAGCATAAAGCATGCTTTGAGGTATACAAACCCTAACATACTGGACCAGCCCTACAGTGGTACACTAACCTCCCGAAATATTCTATCTCTAGTTTTGCACAACTAACTGATATTTTTGTCCAACAATATGCTAGTAGCAGGAAGTTGGAAAAGATATTGGAAGATCTATATGCCATAGTGCAATGACGTGGAGAATCTCTTTGAGACTACATCGGACGCTTCAACAAGGAAAAGGTTGACATCACCAATTGTAACACCCAAACAGCGATCACGGCCTTCCGTAAGGGTCTTCTACCCATCTCAGACCTTTACAAAGACCTCACCAAGTATCCTTATAGGACAATGGATGACGTTCTTGCAAAAGTGTGGGCACATATCAAGTGGGAGGAAGACTAGTATAACCACCACCAATCATCCCCTTACGCAAGCTGAAGAAGGGATACCTGAGTAGAACGGAGGGGTAGCGGGAGACGGTCTGAGCCTTACCCTCCTCCTAGAAAACTAGAAGCCAGTAGGAGAGAATATGAATGACAACCTGAAACATGACCTCGCAACAGGCATAAGGTCCCAGAGTACAACTTGTGTATCTCGCCCGTCGAGGCAATAGCGGCCTTAAAAGGGCTTGGCAACAAAGTTAAGTGGCTAGAGAAAATGAGAACACCAGCCGACCAACGAAACAAGTCAAAATGGTGTGAGTTTCATGCCGACCATGGACATCGAACATATGACTGCATCGCCCTCAAGTTGGAGATAGCTCACATGCTGAAGCAGGGCCATTTAACAGACCTGTTGACGGACAAAGGCCAAGAGACATACCTACAAAGACAAGATAGACAGAACAACCGTAGAGAAGCTATGCCACCAGTCCCACTAATTCATGAACAAACAGTGAACGTGATTACAGGAGGCTCTGAAGTTAGTGGAATCAGTCACTCGGTTGCGAGGAGGCACAACAGACAAGCCTGTCAAATTAAAGCTCAACCTAATAGACTATCAAATTCACCTCCTCAGAATCAACTAGACTTCTGAACCCTCATCATGATGCTTTGGTTATTTCCCTTTATATTGCAACTTGTTTAACTAAATGTGTACTAATAGAAAATGTCAGCTCTGCCAATGTCCTTTTCTTGTCGGCTCTTAGGGATATGGAACAAAACCAAAATTATCAAAAGAGCAACCATCCTGATTGGCGTTAGTTGGGAACAAAAGAGCATAATCGGCGAAATTGAGCTACGTGTTTATGCCAAAGGTGTCAATCTCTGCAGACGATTCTTAGTGGTTGATTCTTCTTCAGCTTACAACGTCATCCTTGGCCGACCTTGGTTACATGAGATGGAGGCTGTCCCATCTATGTACCACCAAGTACTCAAGTTCCCAACGAAATGGGGAGTGCAGGAGATACGCGGAGACCAAAAAGATGCAAGAGCATGCTACCAGACGACTATGAAAGCCAAACAAGCTGTCTTATATCAATTACAACAACATGAACCTCCAAATCCACAACAAGGGCAGGCTGCGCAACCTGACCAACCCGACATGCTGGAATTATATGAAGTTTTCATTCATCCAGACTTTCCAAAGAATAAAATACGGATAAGAGCACAACTTGAAACTGACGTCAGAGAAAAGCTTACTCGATTCCTTTATGAGCATTATGATTGTTTTTCTTGGTCTCATGCGGACATGACTGGTATTGACCCTGATATTATTGTTCAGAAGTTAAATGTTGACCCGAATTACCCGCCCAAGAAATAAAAAAGGAGAAAGTTTGCACCGGAAAGAAATAGGGTGATCAATGATGAAGTAAAGAAACTCTTAGACAATGGAATGATCAGGGAGGTCAACTACCCTGAGTGGCTGGCCAACGTGGTGGTCGTGAGGAAAAAGAATTGAAAAGGGCGTGTTTGCATCGAATTCACATACCTGAATAAAGCGTGTCCAAAAGACCCATTCCCATTACCCCACATCGACATGTTTGTGGATGCTATAGCCGGCCACAAATTGCTTACCTTCATGGATGCTTATTCAGGATACAATCAGATCTTGATGCACCCCGATGATCAAGAGAAAACCGCTTTCATGACTAATGTTGGTATTTATTTCCACAAAGCAATGCCATTCGGCCTGAAGAACACCGAAGCGACATATCAATACCTCATCAAATAGATGTTCACTGAGTTGCTAGGAAGCACGATGGAAGTCTACATTGACGACAGGCTAGTCAAGTCCCTTCAGACAGAAGAACACATTGACCACCTAAGATAAACTTTCAATATTTTGAGGGATTAAACCCTACTAAATGTTCTTTTGGTGTGACTGCATGTAAGTTCTTAGGCTATCTGGTGACACAACGAGGCATAGAGGCCAACCCAACTGAAGTCGATTTAATCCAAAGGATCCCATCTCCAACATGTGTGAAAGATGTACAAAAGTTAACAGGGAGAGTAGCCGCTCTCAACCGATTCATTTCAAAATCGCCAAAATGGTGCCTACCATTCTCAACACGTTGAGGAAATAAAAAACATATGAATGGACGAAAGAATGCGAGGAAGCCCTGCAACATCTAAAGGCCTACCAGATCAGCCCACCACTCCTAGCCAAGCCCAAAGATCATGAGACATTGCATGTCTACCTAGGGGTGTCATGGTAAGATATACCTTATTAAAAATGTCATACTTTATACCTTACCTTTATTTTCGGTATGGAAAAGTTCATACCGTTTTCATACCATACTTTTCGGTATACCTTAGTTCGGTATACCTTATTTTCGGAATTGACATTTTTACATACCTATACCTTACCTTATTTTCGGTATACCTTACCTTACTTCGGTATACCTTTGTTTCACGGTATACCAATACTTATTTATTTTTTGTATACCTTTCTTTCGCGGAATACCAAAACTTATTTATAATGAAGATACCTTAAACAAGGTCTAACATATACAAAAACATACTAAGTATCATTTTTTAATAACATAAATTTTGAGATAAACCACTAATATCATATAATCAATTGCAAATATGTTAACTAACTATATTATTGTATTTTAATATGTCTAACTAGATTTAAATATATGAGTTATAATTAATTTGATTATTTATGCATGGTATATTACAGAAAACAATATATATTTAATTAATTATATATTATAACTTGTATTTATTAACAAGCATACATAGTCATATGATCATATACAAACTTATGTTATTAAAACATACTTTTTATATAAGTATGTTTATATTATTGTAATTAATTAAATAATTATTTAGATTAGTATGCTCGTTTTATAAAATAATTTAGTATATCGTGTAATTATATCACAATTATTTAGTTATGTAACAAAAATATATATAATAGTTTATCATTTTTACTTAAAATAATAATTATAAGTTATTGTTCAATCTTTTTAATTATCAATAAACTTACATGTTTTGTAGTTTGTCATTAATATTTATTAATTATAATTCATGATTTATGAATAAACAATTTTTTTATAATTGAAATTGAATATCTATGTACACATAATATTATAAATATATGCATCTCTCTCTCTCTCTCTATATATATATATATATATACCATAATAACGGTATATACCAATTTTTTCGGTATATACCGCGGTATGGTATATGACGACATACCTCGATAATTGAAAAAATCATAGCTTTACTTTACCGAAAAGTTCGGTACGGTATGATACCTTACCAAATATTTCGGTATACCTTATATTCAGTATTTTACGGCATTTTTCAGTATGGTAAGTACGATATACCTTTTTTTCGGTAAATTGTGATAGCCCTATGTCTACTTGGCCGTTTTTTGGAATGACAGTCAGTGCAGTTTTGGTCAGAGAAGAGGGAGGAAAAAAATCTCCTATCTACTACGTGAGCAAATCCCTGCTCAATGAAGAGACCCAATATAGTCAGCTGGAGAAGCTCGTGTTAGCACTAGTTCACACTGCCCACAAGCTCAGGCCCTACTTCCAGTGTCACCTGATAGTTGTCCTCACAACATTCTCACTAAAGACCATCCTTCACAAGCCGGAGCTTTCAGGTCGCCTTACTAAATGGGCGGTGGAACTAAGCAAATACGACATCACCTAGTAGCACCGTACTTCCATAAAATCTCATGTATTAGCAGATTTTATTGTAGATTTTACTCCTAACATGCACGTGCAGGCAGAGAAAGAACTTTTTTGCATGACATAGTCATTACCGATGGGAATATGGAAGCTCAACGTAGACGGTTCGAGCAATATCAAAGGAAGAGCACTATGACTATATCCTAACCTCACCCGAGGGCGACGTATTCGAACAATCAATAAGGTGTGGATTTAAGGCCACCAATAATGAAACAGAGTATGTGGCTATGATAGCTGGGCTCGGGCTAGCGATTGAGATGGGAATAAGGGAAATCAACGTATACAGCGACTCCCAGCTAATGGTTAACCAGATGCTTGGGAACTACCAAGCCCGCGATAATAAAATGACAACCTACCTCTGCAAAGTCAAAGAACTCCAAGAAATATTTGAAGAGTTTGCTGTGAACCAAGTGCAAAGGGGAGAAAACAATCACGCAGACGCATTGACCAACCTTGGATCATCGATCCAGTCTACGGGTTCGAAAGCTATTTCAGTCATCTACATACAATGGCCAGCCGTATTAAGCGAGGAAGAAAAAGAAAAGGATGTATCTGACATTTCTGAAGATCGAACATGGATGACTCCAATACTTGAGGGAATTAATCATGATATACTCCCTGAAGATAGAAATGAAGCCCATCATTTTCTGGCCCATATTTGAAATGTATTAACCCTGCTGAGGCAAAGTACGTCTTAGCCGAACTACATGAGGTAGAATGCGGAAACCACTCAGGTGGAAGAAGCTTGGCCCATCGAGCCCTAAAAAGAGTTTACTATTGGCCGACCATGAAGTCGAATTCATCAAATTATGTCCGATGCTGCGACAAGTGCCAACATTTTGCCCAAGTATCTCACCTACCACCTCAACCGTTTAACCACAATCACGTCGCCTTGGCCCTTCATGAAGTGGGGAATGGATATAGTCGGCAAGCTCCCTACTGCACCTGGACATAAAGTATAATTGTTGGCGGTGACGGACTACTTCAACAAATTTGCAAGACTTGTACTACGAGCTTCACATGCTCGATGAAAAGAGAGACAAGACAAATATCAAATTTGTGGCCTACCAGCAAAGTATAGCCAGACATTACAACAATAACGTGTGAACCCGAACATTCAAACTAGGTGATTGGGTTTTGAAACAAGTCTTCCAAAATACCAAGGAAGAAGGAGCTGGTAAGCAAGCCCCAACATGGGAAATTCCTTACATGATCACTAAAGTGGTGAGCCCAGGAGCTTACAAACTTCGAACAGTGGATGGACGGAACATATCCAATAGCTGGAACGCCATCCAACTCAAATAGTATCATATCTAAACTCTTCAAATTTCTATTATATTACTTAAGTCCTATGGGACCATATTTTCCTACCGCACTGTCACTAACAATTTCATGTTGGACCTCATAGAACTACATTCTAGCTTGATCCCTATTAAGGGTACGAAGGCAGCTCTGTTGAGCCCAGCTATATTTTCACGTATCTCTCCCATATAAGTTATCTCTTGTATTAAACAGAGTATACAGGTTCCCTTAATCCGCAATAAGTGTAGGAAGCTCTCCGGAGTACAACCCTGCTGCAGCCGGCCATACCATGATAATTGAGATTGTCGAGTAAGGAACCCTACTCGCCAGTGCTCTATAATCTCAGCCTTAATCTTGATCTTAGCTCGTAGAGCAGCTAGGTGCAACTCATCCCTTGCAGAAGCGACCTCACCCTATAGTCTCTCCACCTTGGAATGAAGAGAGCGCAACTCCTTGGTATCACGAGCATGTGTCTCCTATAACTTCTTCATTAGCTTATTAGAATCGACCTTCTCCGCCTCAATCGTCTTAAGATGGTCCCGCGACCTGGCCAGCTCGCAGTTATGACCCGCTATCTCCTTCTTCAATTCAGGAACCTTCTTGTTCATGAACATCAATACCTTCATGCTCTATCAAAAGGAAAAGTAATAGTACATGATTTTAACACTTTGAAACAAAAGATAATATCAACAAATCAAATGAAGCATGTAAAAGAAACCTGAAAAGCATGCTAAATGCCTAACCCGAGTTGCTCGAACTTGGAGTAATCTTCGGGCCGCAATAGCTTCCCCGCGTCAGCAGTATGAGGAGCAAACTAAGAATATGCACAAGCAGATGACGAGAATGTAAGGTGAATACCACCCCCAAGGTCCGACGCGCTCGATACGTCAACTTCAGCAACCCTCCTCTTCGTTTGTCGAGGCACCGCATGAGAAATGGGTGCCGGAGTAGAAGTCTTTGTCCTAGCAATAGCGGCTTTCCTTGCTCGCTTCTCAGCATATTGCTTCAGTGTATCGTTTCCACCTAAGGGGTGTCAACTGGGAGAGACATGTCGTAATATGCAAAAGTCATCCCATCATAAAACAAGTTTAAAAAAAATAATAACAATTGAAATCCAAGAGTTAACATAAAATCTAATGGGACAATAGATACCTTCAGAGTGAAGAGATACGAATTCCCACAAGCTGCTCCGAATGAGGTTTGGCCGTGATAAAACAATGTCCCACCGATAATTTGATACTGAGTAACTGAGAAATTTTCGTATCCTCTTAGCAGTTCGACCTGGTTGTGATGACTCGAACCTATTAGCAATACCTCCTGCAAAATATGAGAAAACTCATTAGTTAAAGCTTAAATTGAAACTTTATAAACAAAAAAAAAGCCTAACAGGCCTAGCTAGGACACTCACTCGTGTCGATCCATGTACGAGGCACTCGACTATTGGTTGACAACCCTAATATATCAAAAAGAACAAAGAAGAACTGTGTCTTACAATTCCTATGGGGACTAAACAACTTTGGAATGAAAGGAGTAGACAACCTAAAATGCAATTGATAGCGACAAGTATCTGAGCTGCACTCAGTAACCGCATAGGCGGTCTGCACCTTATCAAGAGAAAAGTCTATCTCACACATCTCACAAAACAACTCAATAGCCATCAAGACCCGCCAAGCGTATGGTGTCAACTAACATGGAGATATTACATGAATCTCACATATCTCCCTTACATATCGAGGAAGTCGTAACCTGAACTCAGACTTGAAAAATTCCTCATACAAACAGACCATTCCCATTAAGTCCCAATCAGCCCTCACATCCCTAGAGGGAGCATGTAAAACCACATGTTCGGGTATGTCATAATTAGACCGAAACCCCCTCAAGTGTTCAATCTTTATAGCGGATGCCAGACTATTATTTACGCCTCCTTCAAGAAAATTAGTAGCCCGACTACCAAGAAGCGACCCACCTGTAACTAGATTACTATCGGCGGATTTATCTTTAGAGCCTTCCTGACCTTCCCAAATATTTATCTCAAGGCCCGATATTCCAGCTGATACGCTACCACCCTCGCCACTATAACATAACCCGGAGGCTCAACTAGTTGAACTCGTCAAACCAATTCTACTATGACAAGACATGCTGACAAAATAACCAAAAAGAAAAGGGCACCTATCTAAGCTAAAACAAATAGAACATGTAAGGAAAAAGCATAAAAATATACGGCAAGACAAGCCCGTCAAACCCCTCATGCTCCACACACACACATACGAAACAAGTTATAAGTTAACAACCATTCAAAGCGACTAGAACCAACACACATGTCGTGCAAAACACGCATAATGATCAAATATCATAAGGGTCCTAAAGCTCATCTACATGTCAAGATCAAACCAAAAATCTTTCAATTGTGACTTCAAAAAAATTATCTATCGACGTAAAAATAATAATAATAATGAGGAAGGGCAGAAAGATGAAAGAGGAAACCAACCTCCCCCGAGAAACCTCCAAACTCCAATCTTCTCTTCTGCGCCTTCCCTCAGCTGCCTCCAAGATTTGCTCCAATTATTTTTTTTTACCATAGGAATAACTCAATTTTATGATGCAGTGAAAGAGCATGTTGCAGACATGATTCTGATTTCGTAATCGATGCCACAAAAAAAAAGAAAGAGTTATGAAATCGTGTGCTACAAAGTCGTGTTCTATTTAAGAACATTTAGAAGGTGCTTTCGAGCCCCTATACTCAAGTTTGCTGTAAAAGAAAGATCTTTTGGGAGATAGGTTGAGTTTAAAAAAGTTACTCACTCCATCCACCAAAATGGTTTACGTTTTGCCATTTTGGGATGTCAACGAAAATGGTTTACATTTGAAACTTTCCTTTTATAGCAAGTGGACCCACCACATCCACTACACACAACTTATTTTAAAACAATACTTTAAGTGAGACCCAAACTCTACTAACTACTCACAATCAATTTAAAACAATATATGAAGTGGGACCCTAACTCCACTCACTACATATCCTCATTAAAGTTAAAACAAAATATTAAAACTCGTGCCGGTTCAAACCGTAAACCATTTTCATGGACGGATGAAGTACTTTTTTTTCATAGTTAAATTCATTCAAAGTAACCTCTTCTCTCTTCTCATAATACAAATGTGACAACTCACCTCAAACCCCAAAATAAAGATTATTTACAGTAGGTAGTACTAATCTAAAAGTATAATAACAAAAAGATGAAATAAGGTGCAGAGGAAGGACCTATTGATACACGTCTTCTTCGTCGTCAAGCTTCGCCGCTCATTGTCTTCAATATATGTCTTCATAATAACCTACAACGGGACCCTTACGGGCTCTCTGTATTCGGGCTCGAGCCCTCAATCCATCAACAACTTCAGCGACAACTGCCCAGCTTTCAGCTCACACCAATCGACGGCACACCGATGGCTTGCCACTACCATCACGGTGTGGAAAGCAGCACCAAAATTTGTTGCCTCGACTTGCGAACTTGGGAACGAAGACCTCTACATGACGTACTCAAGCTGCGGCAGCCCGTCGCGTAGCTGTTGAGCTCGGCTCAAGACGAAAGTACAACAACCCCATTCCTTCCCCTTCGTGATCAAGCTGAAGTAACATGTCATTACGGGTTCGATCTTTACACTTTCCAAGAATATGTAGCATATATGAATAGTGAACACCATCTGGTATGGGGTTCGATATAATAAGTAGCTTCCAGTTGTGCTACACGATGACATCTTTCTACGTAAAAGCTCAAACCCTCATTTAAAGCTCCTCGCCGTATTCATCGGTACTGAGTAACCCATAATACCGGACTCGATATCTAAAGTGTAACTGGCCTACTAGAAAGAAGAAAGCGGGTATCGTAAGTAAGAGCGGGCTCGCGAGACATCATTGGCTATCCTTCGGAATCAAGTACTTTAGCTAAAAACGACTAATTAAAAATGATAAATCTCGACCCTAGAACAATGAGTTGAGAGGTACTCGGAATATAAGTGCATAAAATGGGAAAAAAGGTTTCTTTCAAATGAGAAACGCGTGGCCTTTTTATAAAGGAAAAAGGGAAGCCAGCGGTCTCCTAAAGTCAGAGACCGCTGACTTGGCTGGATCCATGTCCTCCGCGCGGCCATTGCGCTAACTTCCGGAGCTAGCCGCTGGGGTCAGCAGCCATTGAGGAGCCAGCAGTCGCTGACCGTGGGTTTTGTCCCCTCGCGTGCTGGTTCGATTTTGGGCACCAAGAGGCCTAGTCTGTGGCATCCTAAGCTCCGTGGGTGCTGACTTGTGCTCTCGGCCTTTTTCTTCATTCTCTTGTCCTTTCTCGATCTTTTCTCGTCCCATTTTCAACCTTATCTTTTGTTTTAGCTCATGATCCTGAAACATTAAATGAAACATAATTCGAGCCCGAAACATCATGCAAAATAGGAAAACTACAAGAATAAAGATGCGGAAAATACGAGTTTAAACGAACATTAAGAGGCTAAACAACCCCTCCACATACAAAACCTTGCTTGTCCTCAAGCATAACTTAGTCCATTAGGGAAAAATCTAACACGACATGCATTTTTGACAAGACTTCAAATAATTCCCAAAATCAATCTTTCTATCATCATGTCACGACTCATAGAGATCATAGAAGTAAGTGGTCCACTTAGACTTGATTCTCATCAATTCGAACAAAACAAAACAATGATGCAAACGGTAACATCGAGATCACATAACCGGCTAGAGTTTTTATTCATCACTTTATTAGCATATCTTTCTCTTTTCTTTTTTCTTTTCAACATGAGGAATATTAAGGTCAATGTTCACCGGGTTAGTACTCTGAATGTTCGAGTTTTCCCTGTGTGGTTTTCCATACCCCTCTCTTTTATAGATTGAAATTTTGATTAAGAGAACGGGGTAGAATCCTCATATACTCATATCTTAACGATCTCAAAAAGTTAATCAGAACAATGTCATGTTATATGGTCATTGTCATGAGGTGTGAACTATCAGGGGTTCCCTAATGTATCCTCACGCGGTTTCCCGTGCTCATGGTTCCGACAAGAGTAGAGACCTCTTGACAAGTTCAATTTTCATTACTAAACAAGGATATGCAATAAGTGGCACTAAACAACTAACCAGTCGAATCAATCAATTCATACCATCATGCATCACTATCTCGATCATTCTACTAAGATTAAGAATCTGGTCACAATGTTCCACACATTCCTACATTCATCTATGTTTCACAACACGAATCAAGTCAACTTAATCAAGTTTTTCAAATCATATCATATTGCAAACACATGCCACGACTCGATTCAACCACAAAATATCAAGACAAAGTAGCTTAAGAACAACCAAGATTTTTCACAAACAAGACACTAAAATTAAAAATAACAAACAAGACACTGAAATAATAGATGAATGCATACACTTAAAAGACACCCCTCCCCCCCTACAAAGATAGAGCAATGCCCTCATTGCAGAAAGTAAAGAATATAGAGTAGATAAAGATCATGAAGTGTAGCATTCGCTGCGAAACATGAGAAGAAAGAACAACCTGAAAGCAAAGAAAACAGAAAGATTAGCCGATCACACACACACAAAAGGAAAGAAAACATAAAATGGGAAATAGTGTGGGTTGCCTCCCATGAAGCACTTCTTTTACGTCACTAGCTTGATCAAACCACCTATTTTAAATAGAACATCTTCAATTATGCCTCTAGGGTGTCTCATAGATCTATCCGCTAATCGCAAGCACATGCGAGTGGGTTTCAGTTTACCTAATCCTAATTGTTTAAAAATAGAATAAGGCATAAGATTAATTCCAGCTCCTAAGTCTAACATGTCTGATGCTGCATTACCATTTCCTAAAGTGATATCGATAACGAAGCTACCTGAATTGTGCTGTTTAGGAGGTAAAGGCTGTTGCATGATTGTATTTTCCACTTCAGATAGTATGACTAGTTCATGATTTTCAAATTTCTTCTTCTTTGAGATCAGTTCCTTGAAGAACTTTACATAGGAGGGAATGTTCTTAATCACTTTGAGGAGGGGGACATTGATAGTGACTTGGGACAACATCTTATATAGGTTTGCGAACTGCTGGTTGCTTTTAACATTCCTTAACTTGTTGGGATAAGGAATGGGCGGGACATACAGATTGACTGCCTTATTTTGCTACTCGTTGGATTTCTTTCTCCCCACTTCTGGTGGTTGTTCGCTCTCCTCGTCAATGTTAAATGTGTCCTGTTGGTCCGGAAAGAGCAAGGTTCGGTGTATGGGGGGGGGGGGAATACACCAAATACAAACTTTTTAGTTTACTTGACAAGTTATGAGAGAATTCAAGCAATTCTGTATAAGAAATTGCTCAAAGATGACTAGATAGATCGATATGCAGATCAATAGCAGTTTAGTCTAAACAGATTACTCTCTTAGTGAAAACACTTAGCTAATAATAAGAGTGATCTTATTACTTTCTGAGTGTTAAGTGAGTGCGGAATAATGGTGGAATAGCGATTGCTCTTGTTTAGAAAACCTTAAGTATTATCCAGATTGTTTAAGAGATTGATTGATATGTAGATAGAATGATAGTGCAAAGGAGTTAGAATAATAAACAACAGAAAATAGATATGCAAGAATATAAAGCACACAGTTGTTTAACGTGGTTCGGGAAATCCCTACGTCCACGATCTGGTCAAAACTAGACCAGATTATCCACTACTAGGATATTCTACTTCTTTATACTCGTGGAGAATGAGTCACAAGTATCAATCACAACTAGAAAGATACTTATGCACGAAATAAGGGTCGTGTCCCTTTACAACAGATTACCTCTACGTTACCACTAGAA
>JAPKLX010000298.1:11857-49247 GCA_026898415.1 Leonotis leonurus
AAGTTGATTTGCTCCAACTTTCTGTCTGAGACTTGTTCCAACTTTCTGTTGAGACTTGTTTCAACTTTCTGTTGAAGTTGATTTGCTCCAACTTTCTGTCTGAGACTTGTTGGTTTAGCTTTCTGTCTAAGACTCTCTGGTTCAACTTTCTCTCTAAGTCGATCAACTTTCTGGTTCAGCTTATCTGTTTGTTTCAGATTCCTGTTACATAGAAACCAAATAGAAGTAATATATAGAACATGAGTAATCCTAAGTATATTTTCGAGGGAACATCATCAAAATTCAATTTAATAGCGGGGTTCCCAACAATGTTTGATGCTAGAATATCTCGCATAAGATCTGATCATGGTCGTGAGTTTGAGAACTCACAATTTATAACCTTCTGTGACAAAAAGGGAGTATACCAGGAGTTTGCAGCACCAAAAACTCCACAGCAGAATAGGGTGGTCGAACGCAAGAATAGGACCTTGATTGAGATGGCAAGGGTTATGCTGAGCTCAAAACAAATGGCGAAACGTTTTTGGGCTGAGGCAGTAAACACCGCATGTTACATCAACAATCAAGTGAACATTCGACCAGGCTCATTCAAAACTCCGTATGAGCTACTTAAGGGAAGAAAACCTAACCTAAAACATTTTCGTATTTTCGGGTGTGTATGTTTTATCCTAAATGATCGTGAGTATCTAACAAAGTTTGATGATAAGTGCGACAAAGGTGTATTTGTCGGGTACTCAACGAACAACGTAGCATATAGGGTATTTAACCTTCGCATTAAGACAATACAAGATTCTGTTAATGTTGTCTTTGATGACACAGTTGATGTGAACAAAGAGATGGAAGCAGAAGACGACGTATATCAAGGGGGAGTTGTTTTACCTCCTGTTAAAGCCCAAACTGCTCCACCTAACACAGCATCCAGCAGTGATGAGGAAAACAATGCTACACAACAGGAACTAGAAGATGAACAAGATGAGGTTCAAGAGGTTACTCACCGCAGAGAACCTCCAGGAAGAGTTAGAGAAAACCATCCATTGTCTCAAGTTATAGGAAATGTTGAGGATGGTGTTCAGACCAGACGTAAACAACTGATTAACTATAGAGACATGGCATGCTTGTACTCTGTGTGCTCCACAATTTCTGGTGTAACATGTTTTGTCTCCAAGTTTGAACCAAAAAATGTAAAGGAAGCATTGACTGATGAGTTCTGGATAAATTCCATGCATGAAGTACTAAATCAGTTTGTTCGTAGTGATGTTTGGTACCTTGTTCCCAGACCAGCCAACAGAAATGTTATCGGCACAAAGTGGATTTTCAAGAATAAATCTGATGATAAGGGAACAATTGTACGAAACAAAGCACGATTGGTGGCTCAAGGGTATACTCAAGTTGAAGGGGTAGATTTCAATGACACGTTTGCCCCAGTAGCAAGACTTGAGTCCATTCGGTTGTTGCTTGTTGTTGCATGTCATCTCAACATCAATCTCTACCAGATGGATATTGTTGGTCCCGAAAGAGCAAGGTTTGGAATACACCAAATACAAACTTTTCAGTTTACTTGACAGATTATCAGAGAGTTCAAGCTATTCTGTAAAAGAAATTGCTCGGCAGATGACTTAAACAGATTGATACACAGATCGATACCAGTTAAGTCCAAACAGATTGCTCTCTTAGTGAAAGACACTTAGTCAATAATAAGAGTGATCTTATTACTTTCTGAGTGTTGTGTGTGCGGAAATATGGTGGATTTAATGATTGCTCTTATAAGAAAACCTTTAAGGATAGTCAGATCGTTAAGCAGATTGATTGATATGCAGTATTATATGATAGTGCAGAAGGTTAGAACAATAAACAATTGAAAGGTAAAGATGCAAGAAAGTAAATGACACAGTTGTTTAACGTGGTTCGGGAATTTCCTACGTCCACGATCTGGTCCAAACTAGACCAGATTATCCACTATTAGGATACTCTGCTTCTTTATACTCATGGAGAACGAGTCACAAGTATCAATCAAAACTAGAGAGATTACCTCTACGTTACCACTAGAAACCTACTAGCTAGTAAGGTGATCTGCTTCCTCTCGACAAGACAGACTTCAATCGAGATAGGTTGGTGTGATGTTGAATCACAGTTCTTGAAGCTCTAAGTCTGGAACAACGATGATAGTTTGAAAGTATAATTCAATGTAGCGCGCATGTGTCTTGTGTATTTCCAGATTTTGAACTTCAATCTTATATAGGCATTGAATTGAAAATTCTAGCCGTTTGTTGATTGGCGTGAGATTGATGGAATATTGCCAATCAATGATGTCCATCATATCTCTTCTTGCCATGTAGAGTGCGTTGAATCAATCTTCAAGATATGGAAAGCAGATTGCTAACGATCTCTTTCCTTCTTTATGATCTATCGAAGATTCACTTTCCAATCCCTGTTGGATAGGCTTCAGTCTTGACGTGACAAGAGTATATGATGTGTAGGATGATGTCAGCTGGTGGATTGATGACTCAATTGATCTGGTGCCTCGCTGCAGATATCGATCTGGTCGCTGTCTTTTACAGCAGATCGATTCCTTTTGGCGTGAAATCTTGACCTTCATCCTATACTAAGTTGAGATTGACTTCTATAGGAATATTTCCTTTACATTTCAAGTCATCTCCTAATCTGTTCGATGATAGGATTCACTTTATATCTAGTGATCTGTTTTACACGTAGAACAGTTTAAAACCTAAAACAGCTAAGTGTGTTTTGAAAGACCATCATCAAAACTAAATATATTAGGGTTCCCAACAGATGTGAAGGTAGCATTTCTCAACGGTGAACTAAAGGAGGAAGTCTATGTTGAACAACCCAAAGGATTTGAGGACCCTCACAAGCCTGACTATGTGTTTCGACTGAAGAAAGCATTGTACGGTCTCAAACAAGCACCACGTGCTTGGTATGAACATCTCACAAACTTCCTTCTCATGTACGGATTTGTAAGAGGTGCTGCTGACCGAACATTTTTTTTATCAAAAGGGAAGATCAACACATCCTTATTACTCAAATAAATGTTGATGATATGATTGTTGGTTCTACATCACGTAACATGTTAAATAATTTTTCAGGTGCAATGTCCACAAAGATCGAGATGAGCATGGTAGGCGAGCTCACATACTTCCTTGGACTCCAAGTCAAACAAGGACAAGATGGCATCTTTATCTCTCAAAGCAAGTATGCCAAAGAGATGATAAAGCGTTTTAACCTTGAAGGCACAAAGCACATGAAAACTCCCATGGGATCTACAGAAAAGCTGACTAGAGATGATGCTGGAGAGGATGTTGACCCAACACTCTACAGATCAATGATAGGGAGTCTGCTGTACCTAACATCTACTCGTCCAGATCTGATGTTTAGTGTATGTGTATGTGCCAGGTATCAAGCTAAATCCAAGGTATCCCATCTTAAAGCTGTTAAAAAAATTATCAAGTATGTTGCTGGAACATTAGATTTACGAATCTTTATTTCTAAAGAAATGAATATGATTTTGATAGAGTTTAGTGATTCTGATTGGGTTGGAGATGTGGATGATAGGAAGAGTACAAGTGGAGGTTGTTTTTATCTAGCTAACAACATTGTGTCATGGCATAGCCGTAAGTAAAACTGTGTTTTCTTATCCATTGCTGAATCCGAATATGTTGCAGCAGGCAGCTGTTGCACACAACTGCTGTGGCTTAAACAAATGCTTAGTGATTATGGCCTAGAAAGCAATGACCTAGTTGTGTACTGTGACAATATGAGTGCTATAAACATTTCCAAATATTCTGTTCAACACTCAAGGACAAAGCATATTGACATAAGACACCATTTCATTAGAGATTTAGTGAAACAAGAGGTGATCAAGCTTGAGTACGTGAAAATGGAAAACCAAGATGCTGATATTTTTACAAAACCCTTGGATCATGAGAGATTCGTATACTTACGAAAGTCTCTTGGTCTTTGTTTCTGTCATTAATAGAGTGTGTTGTGATACACCCATATTCATATCATTGTTATCCATATCAAAGGGTGTAGCTTGTGTGTCTAACTTGCTAGTATAACATCTTAGTCAACATGATCTGTCTACGGCCGCCTGGTGTCCTTTTATGTATATTTTTATGTAACTGTGTGGTAAAAAATCCAAGTAGTTTGGGGGGCACGGCGTTCGCTGCGACGATGCTACCTTACCAAAGGATTGCAACTGCGACTACTTTCGAGGGTGAAAGACTAGGGGCATGGCGTTCGCTGTGACGATGTACTCTACGCTCACTAACCCTTGGATTCTTGTAGTTCTAGACCTACTTTATCTATATGAACCGGGTGAATGTTGCAGAGATGTTGACATAACAAAGCAAGTTAGACAGTTTTTATCAAAATGTTGTTCTCTAAAATGTTTCTCTCAATATCAGCAACTTGTGTTTTCTGTATCGCATAATCTAGCATGTTCTCCTCAACATCCGTATTTCTCTCTTGGCAGTGGGTTATGATTGTCGAGTAGCGTGTTCTAGGATTTGTCAGGATGAATGTGAAATGGCATAACACCTCTTTAGTTGAACCGTCGCCAGACTGTTCTTTTCAACATTTTCTTTTCTGCCACAGCAGTCACCTTTCACACGAAACCCTAAAAACCCTATTCTCTCTCTTCCATATCTGCACGCTCTCCAAAACTGATTCAGTTTCTTTTTCTTGCCGCCTAGACTTACAACAAAACACCCGACGCTTCCTTCACTCAAACCGTTCAGTTTCTAAAAATTCTTCACATTTGTCTTCTCTCGCATCTCTCCTGCACACAAAAATGGCTACTCCACCGACCCCAGATATTACTGCACTACTTCAGGCCCTCCTAGTAGCCAACCCTACACTTCTTCAGGCTCTTCAAACCACCGCTGCACCACCACCAGTCGAAGCTCCGCCTGTCTCCGACGAAGCTCCGCCCGTTTCCGTGGACATTCCGCCCGTGTCAGTGGAACCGCCGCCTGTTCAAACTCCAGTTGTACCCCCGACGGAAGAAATCCTTACTGCTCCTCCTCTAGTCCCTTCAGAGGCCATCCCTGATGAACCACCGGTGGTTGACACCCTTGCACCACCAGTTACGACTGTCGCACTGGTTTAACACACTCAAGCATCGCTGCCATCCAAATCATCCTCTCCGCCCGCCGCTCCTGCTCGCAAGCCCGCTACTAGGGGCTCCAGACTATCGACACACCATAGTCTGGCCAAGAAGTCAAAGGGTCCCATCCCCACTGTTGTCGTTCAAGATGACAGTGAAGACGAAGTTTCTTCAGCCCCAAAGCGCTCGCGACTTCTCTCTGCAGCCGATGTCAAGGTTGAACCAACTTCTTCCACCACTCTCACTGCCAAAGGCAAACAGGCGGTGCAGATTTCGAAACCCTCTGATGCTCCCGACCTTCCATTGGATGTTGAAGAAGCTCTCAGCCTCCAATTTTACGATGAAGTGGCGGCGGTTAAGTGGAAAAAACTTCGTAACATTCCTTGTGTAAGTGAGCGCACTGCTGATGAGACCACGTTTGAAGAAAATAATCTGCTATCCTTCTTCCGCTCCCGTGGGTTGTTGGGTACAGTTTTCGGACTCCCTCCTCTTCTTAAATCTGTTGTGCGTCACTTCTATTGCAATCTACATCTCTATAATTCCGTCTTTGATTTCTCGACGGAGGCCATCAACACTGCACTTGGTCTTCCCAATGTTGAGAGCGACATTGGCCCCGATCTTGATGATGTTGCGAAACTGATCACGGGAGGCAAATGGTCAAAGTGGGTCCAACCTATGAAGTCGTCTTGTTTGACGCATCTGTACTCCGTTCTACACAGAGTTCTTACCTACAATTGGATAGTCTCATTAAATGTTACTGGGGTAACACAGCAACATGGGATGTTACTCTATCTAATTGGACTCAACAAACCGTACAACATAGGTCGTATCATCTTTGATCAGCTCATCGCTCTCTCTGTTAAACCACAGATCACTTCTCTTCCATTCCCTTCTCTTATCTGCAGGGTACTAGAGCACCAAGGCTTCACATCAATTTCCCGGAGTCATGAGGCTACTCCTGCCCCGGTGCATACAATCCATCCCTCCCTCTTCAGCAAGAGCAAGGTAGCAGACCTACCCTGGCAAAATCCTGATGCTCCCATCCCTGGTCCCTCCGGTATTCACCTGCCACCACAGACTGCACAGCAGTTAATTGGTGCTTTGTCTACCCTAGCTGCCCTTGTTCCTGCGCTCCAAGCCTGCCTCTCTTCACAACAAGGGGAAGAACCAGTAGCCACAGCAGTAGGGGGAGAAGCAGCAACAAGGGGAGACGCAGAGGAAGAGGAAGAAGACAGTAAGGAGCAAGAAGATGATGGAAATGAGAGATTGTGAAGGATGAGAGTTTGGGTAGGATGACCAGATGTGGTCATAAAAACGTTTTGCTGTCATAAAAACATTTTGCTGATGTGATGTTAAGGGCACCAAAAACAAGCACCAAAATAATTTTTATTTTTCTTTACTTTTTGTGGATACTTTTATTTTTGTGGTGGATGACTGTTGCAGCTCTAATCGTTTTTGATGAAATGGCATAGTAGTTGCTGCTTGAGATGTGTGGTAGTTTTACGTGCATATAGCTATCTTGCTACTCTTGAAGGTGTTTTGCAGGCACAAACATTCAGGGGGAGCTCTAGTGAAGAAAAGGGTGTTGTGAAGAAGGCACAAAAATAGGGGGAGTTTCTTAGATATTTAAGATATATTGTCATCTGTAATGTTGACCTAACATGTGTGTTTTTGTGTTCTTCACAGGAATGTTAACTTAGCTTCTAACGCAACATGACAACTGGTGTTGACTCAGCGTCCAACTCGACAGCCACGTGTAAGGGTGACTTGGCAGATGCACGAAGACTAGAAGGAAAACCAAGTCTTACTAGACGGTTGAGAGTTTCATGCTTAGTGGAATTCTGTTCCACAAATCTAGGAGTCAACAACCACATAAAGTAGTTCCACAATTCCAGGCAGATTTGCGGAGCACAACAACAGAACTGCGAGAATTGTGGAATACACTTATGGATCCAAGCCCATGTAGTCTATCTATATATAATAGAATTCTTTCATTCAGTTAACACGGCTAGATAGATCACTTTGCAGATTAACTTCGTAGTTTTAATTCTGTATATTTTCTTAGCTCATAAGAACATACATTTAGTATTTTAGTGATAGTGTTGTAGTTATTGTTGTGTACAACATTGTAATAGCTCAACACTTGTTTTGATTATTCTTTTTGGCCATAATGCTTCCGTGTAGGTTATTAATTGATAACCTACGCAAAAATTATCTCGTGTCTTCTACTTTAGCTTCCGCATATATTCACTTAGAGTAGGTTGATACACTTTCAAGGTAGATGACCACTGCCATTTGATTGGAATACAACTTTATACAAGGGATAATAAAAGTATACATGGCATCAACCTATAAACCCAACATATAAAAGGATGAAAGCCTGCACAGTACAAATAAAATAGAGGAATAGGAAATGGATTGAGGTAGTAGGCGGATGAGAAGAAAGGGGAGCAGAGCTGCCACTTCACTCCACTCCACTCCACTCCACTCCACTTCACTTCACTTCACTTCACCTCACTCAGAATCAATCCAGCCATATTCTGCACACACAAGAAGAATAAGTTAGTACTAGGATACCTAATAACCAAAAGATAAGGCCCTAAAAGAAGACAACATGTAGACATTTAGTGGTTAAAGTCAAAACACTCATTGCTCTATATAAGGAGTAAATTCTTAGCAATTAATTACAACTTTTAAAAGCCCCTCCCATAACAAAAGAAACAAAAAAATGGAGCAGTAGGGTAAAAGAGATTAATCTGGAAACTTAAACCTCTCCATAAATCTCCAAATCATCCATGAGTTCAATCCTTTAAAATGCATAAACAAGTGAATAGAAAGAACTAGAAATTTGAAGATTTGGAGAAGGGCAGTAAGAGATTTAAGGAGAGAAACCTCACCTGGGAAGAATGGCGGCGCGGGGGCGAGGCAGATGCGGCGGTAATAGCTCCAGGGAGAGAGAGGGCAGCAGCGTGCGTCGAGCTCGACGCCTCTGACCCCAGGCGAAGAAGTCTTCGCGAGTTCGAGACAAAGCAGGGCACGCGCGATTGCGGGGATGGCGGCGGCGTTACTGCATGTCTGCTGGAGTCGATTGTTGAAGACGGAGGAGACAGGAGCGGCTGTAGGAGCGACTATGAGCGGCGTAGTGAGGCAGAGGGGAAAGGTTGGCGATGGGGAGCGGCGGAGATTGGAGAGGGAGAGGGAAACGAGAGGGAGAGAAAGAGGAGGGGGATGGCAGAGGAGAAACGAGAGGGAGAGAAAGAGGTGGGGGACGGCAGAGGGATTTGGGGAAGAATAGGGTTAAAGTTGGTCTAGATTATGCAATTAGAAGTATCTAGAGATTGGACCCGGGTATGGACCGGGACAGACATAAGGGTTGGGCCGGTCTGATGTAATATTTGGGCTCAGAATAAAACAAATGCTGGGCTGAGATTTAATTCAACTAGGCCAATAAGTAATAAAAATTTATGGGCCGGATTGAAGGTTTATTTCTGGGCTTAGAATTTATTTAAAACACTGGGCCGAGTAGTTAGGATTATTGGGCCGAGATTTAATTCCTAACAGGCCTAAATAATACAAGTAATAGGCTAAATAAATAAAATACTAATGAACTACAATGTGACAAGTTAATTAATTAGTATTGGGCCTACTCAATTAAATTAATGATGGATTAATTTTAATCATCTCATGGGCTAGTATAAGTCTCAATGGGTCGAGATTTAATTTGCTTGGACTAAGTCCAAGAATAAGGGTATTAATTAATTTAGATAATTAAATTTATAAATTATTTTAACTAGAATTTAATCTCAATAATTGATTTAATTATGAATCATATATGGGATATATATATTAGGTTATTCCAACCTATAGGAAATTATATAAATATTTTGACTTAGAAATTTAGAATATTCAATTAATATTTTTCTTTAATATATTACTCAATAATTACTACTTGAGTATAATAAATGAAAATTTGAAATCTAAGAAACATAGTTGATTTGAGAAATCAACATCTCTAGATAATGAATTTAATACCCGAATAATAGTTGAGTAGAGATTTGAGAATAATCCTTCAAACAATAAAGGATAATATTCCTTACACTTAGAAAATATTAGATGCACTAGAAGAATTGTATCTCACTCGAGGTTTATTTAAAGGTTTCGACAAGAGGTCGGATCCGCATTCCAAGAGCGAAGACAACACCAATCGAGACTATCCAGGTAGGCTTTTCTCACTCTATAAAAATATGTGTGCATGATTTCAAAATGAAATGAGATATCTTCAAAGCATTGTCTTGCCATAAATGTTTCAATTTATGTATGATGCCTATCTGTTTATTTATAATTGAATTCGGGTCCCAGTAGATTAGATATCTTACTCGGACTTGTGTACACAAAGGACTGCGAGTCATCTTAGCGGGTTGGCCGGTCCAGTGCCCGTGTGAGGTGGCCACCTCCTCGGCACATAGAACTTCGGATATGGCAGATTACAAAAGAACTTAGACTGCAGTCGAACATAGGATTTTCACGAGAAATGATTTTGTGAACATAGGTGCTTTAGAGACAAAATCCCTATGTTTCACTTATAATGGCTTGACAGTTATAATTGTATAAGTGCGATTTCGGCACGTGTCTACTGAGTACTTTTGTACTCAGCCCTGCATGTATTTCTAAACGTGCAGGTTAAGAAACGATAAAGGAGGGGGGGGGGGTGCTACGTCGTGCTTTTCGTGGTTATGTATGAGCTTATGACTCAAGTTATTCCTATGTTGACTTCGTACGATGAATTTCTAAGCTATGTTATGTGAACTTTGTTCAATTTATCTTGACTCCATTCCCCATTTCTATCCTCGCTTCTTAAATCCCTCCCTTAGTCACGGTTTTTCCGAATTCTACTATCCTTAGTAGAATGCGGGCGTGACAGTTCAACACTTGTTACTGCCTGCTCCTTCTTCGCTACCCCATCACTTAAAACATATGTATCCTCTACAATTAAGGCTGTCACATAAGAATATCCAACATAAGTGCAATATGAAGTTCCAATCGGTGGATCTGAGAGAATAAAAGGATAGAAGAAGGATTCATGGTGAGAATACGGAACAAATTTTATGACATCATATTTGAGGGTAGGGGCGGATCTACATAGTATATGCACTGAGTTTCAGTCTAGTGCAAACCAAAATTTTTAGTTATATATATATGTATACTTTTAACGTCCAATACAATATTATGCTCACCCTAAAAAATTTATGCATATATAAAATATAGTGCTTGAAAATTTTATTTTTTAGTCCACCCAAAATGTAAATCCTGGATCCATCCCTATATTTTCATCACATAGACTTAGGTTTTTCGAAGGGTGATGTGACCCCACTTCAAGCACGCAAGAGAGAGAGAGATATGAGAGTTCTAGAAGAGAGGATGATAGGATATGAGTTTTAGGGTTAGGGTTTGCGTTGCTTCAAATGATAGAAGAGATAAAAGAGAAGATGATGTAAATACATGATAAAAGATATAGCGAGAGAGATTGGAGACTTCTGAAAGAGATGACCGATGATGATGAAGAAATGAGCTTATGGAATTTGTGTTAGGGGTAGAAAATTGGGCTTAATTATTGGATAGTATTAGTTTAATTAAGCATGTTAACTTAATTACTTAATTTAAAACCCTTTATTATTTTTCAAAATGAAAACTAAAAATAAATAATGAGACGTTCTAAAATAGAATACATGATATATTTAAAAAAACGAAAAGACTATATATTTTCAAATTTGGGAGTCCTATTGCTAGGCCAGGAGGCCAATGCCCCCACACTTCTACAACATAAGGGCAAGCCTTGAGACAAAGTTATTAATATGATCATGTATATTATTTAGTATTTATAATGTTTCTTGCTATGTTCTCATTTTAGTAGATTGAGTAATTTATTAATTCCACATTTTAAGTCTATTAGGAATTTTAATTTATTATACATAGATGTAATACTTAATTATTTGATTATATAAATGAGTCTAATGTCTGTATTCCTTTGAAGGGTCTGGTTTAGTGAATGATAATGATTAGATTGATATGATAAAAGATGATGAAATTATTTAGATTATATAATGATATATTTAATTTAATTAATTATAATGTTTTATAAATTATGTGATTATAATTAAAAATATACTACTACAATACCTAAATTGCCATTTTAACTCACTTTGTTTTTTTATTTTGAAACTAAAGCAATGTTTTTTTTTTTTTATTGTTCTCTATTTTTCTTTGGACTATTACTAATTATCAATAATACATACTATATAAACTATAATTAACGTTATATTCAAATTTATTTTTTCTTTTATTTTTTAATAATGAACTCTCTTTACAAATTTGACATAATTTCGATTTAATACATAAGTTAATATTTTTATTAAGTATTTATTTTATAAAAATTGTATTGAAAAATACTATTTTAATAACCTGACCTCTAATTACAATAACTCTACAAAATCATGCATTATTGTTTCATAAGTAACTTAAAAACACGTGTAAAATAAATATTTGAAGACAAAAATTAATATTATATAAAATACTTCTAAATTTTGTAAATAATAAAATTGATGATCATTTTGTAAATTTTCATTTTGTTTATAAGCTTGAATATTAATAATACAGACTTCAAGTAAAAAATTGGGTAGATTAATAATCAAAGAATTGCTTGATTATGCGCCGGCCGAATCATCTATCTCGTACCCAAATCAAGCAAATCAAACACTTGATTATGCTTGATTATTTTATCAATCACATTTAGTGGGTGTTTGGCTAAGTTTATAAGCTCCTTAAAAGAGCTTATAAGTTGTTTAAGAGCTTATAAGCTCCTTAATAGTGTTTGACAAATTAAGCCATTTGAGAGCTTATAACTTGTAAAAATAAGCTCTTAGAACTTATAAGCTCCTCATAAAATAAGTAGCTCCACCCCAACTTATTTTCCCAACTTATAAGCTCTTGCAATAGCTTATAAGCTTCAAGAGCTTATAAGCTATTTAAAATAAGTTTAGCCAAACACCCTCCTAATCTAATCATGCAAACCAAACACCCTTTGTGATTGTGAAATTAAGAGTATTTCTTACATTGTATATACCAAAGATTTATCAATTTGATATTGCAGTGTGTTCGGAACTCCACGAATTCATTTATATTTTGATGATGATTTTCGAAACAACACTAGCTTAGTCATTTCAAGATCTCTAAAATCAAGTGGTCAATATCATCTTTTAAGGAACAACTTGACTATAGAAGGAGCAAATCATTGTTTATACGATCTGTATTATTCTTAAAAAGCTATCCTGGACATATTGATCACTATCTCGATAAGTATTTATTCATTGTAAACAACAAGTTAAAATATTTCAGAAGAGATCGTTGGTTTAACGATCTGTCCCTAAACCTGCAGCTAGCTGTCATTTACACTTATCATGGTTTTAGAGTTCATTTTATCTAAGAATAGATTTTATCAGATCAACATTGTAAAAAGGAGTTTGATATTTCATTACTTTTTTATAGGAACGATCTGTACTTTTTAGAATATGTTGAACAACTAGAAAATGTGAAAGAACAGGTGGATATAAAACCACCTATCCTATAGAGCTAGATGTTCTCTAGTATAGAATCTATGAAGACTTGAACCATCTTGAGTAAACGTTCTTGGAGCAAACAAATCGTCAATCCCAATTCGCGCAGCTCACTGTTACAACAAGAAGATCGTTCTCTAAACAATCTGTCCTAAATATTGTTCGCTGCAAATATCAACATAGTCTCAATAATGAAGAAAAAAAATCAAAGTATTAATTTGGTATCAAAAAAATTAATACTTGATGGACAGCTCGATAAACAGATCATAGGAAAACGATCTGTTAGTAGAAGTCAATCAAGTTGTCCCTCACCATAACTACGGTGGACTGCCGACATACCTAAATTTGTCATAAGTCAACCACTCAGTATGCTTTCACATCAAAAGAGATATTTTAAGGAATGAAGTACAATAATATCATATTTACTGTACGATGAATCATTCTAGGTATGAAAAATACTGAGGAATCACGTGATGGGTGGTTACAACACGCAATGCAGGCGGCGTGTGCATCAACAAACTTGTCATGCATTTAATGCAAAGTAGAAACACTCTTCATCTTCTCCAACGGCTAGTTCTAGCAATGACGACTATATATACCACCATCACTTCCAGAAATGAGCACGATAATTCAAACGAACGAAATTGCATTACTCTTCTCACTCAAAAACACTCCAACATCTCAGAATTCATTTTGTCGTGTTTTATATCTTTGTATTTTGTTTCGTGTCGTTTTATTGTTCGTTTTATGTTGTTTCGTTTGTTTTGTGATTTGGATGTAGGAAGTGGAAAGGAGACGAAGATGGAGCTAGAATCGTGTTTTATTCATTCCGTTGACGAAACCAAGTGGAGCAGAAAGGATCGAGAAAAGCACGAGGAGAAAAGCTAAGACGACGAGCTTTAAGCTAGGACCAGCGCCCGTTGGGGTGCCTTTGCAGAAGAACTTCATAAAGCAGGACCCAGCAACCGCTGGCCCTGTAGGCAAATCACGGCAGAAGCACAAAGCCAGCGACCGCTGGCTGGTAGTTCCCAGTCTAGTTTTAAAACGTTTTGGTGTCATTTTGGGGTTTGGGGACGATTAGACTAGGATACAAACACTTAGAAAATACTACTTTACTTGCTTTTAGTAGATATAACTTGGTAATTCAAGAGATTGAAGGGTATTTCAACTTTACTTTGTGGATTCGTAGTAAGTTCATCTTTATGAAGACTTCTATGGTTTCATTTCTATCCACGGTTGGCTAATTACCTTTCTAGGGTTAAGATTATCTTATTCTATGGTTTAATGCTTTGATTTGATCTTGAATGGTTGTTTGATTCGTACTTTATGAGTTTTGTATGCTTGATCACCATATGAACTCAAGATATGGAATGGATTGTAATGAATTGTTCTATGTCTCATTTGTAATCGAATAATCAAATCTATTAATCAGATTCGTAATATAGGCAATTGTGTTTTGAATTAGTATTTCTCTTAAGTGTGATTTGGATACGAGAGTAATAATCACCGATTAATTTTAAAGAACACGAAAGTGATTGACTAATCAACTTAGGAGAATCTAGTTAAAAGCATGATTTGATCGAATAAGCATTGTACCTAGATTTAAGATAATTGTCACCCTAAATCTTTATTCTCTTGTTTACCTTATTTACTGTTTTCTGTTAATTTAGCTATAACTCTTATCTCAAACTGATTTAGAGTGTTCTAGACTTATTTATTTGATTATAGTGCTTTAATCATTGCCCTGCATAGTCTTCCTCGAGATTCGACATTCGGGTCGACTCATTGCGCATTATAACTTCTAAATATATGTTTTTAGTCGAACATGTTTCAACCGCTTGAAGTTTGTATTTTCTGGAAAGTCTATTCCTTAGATTGTAGTTATCAATCTTTGGAAGAAGAAGTGTAATCACAAGACAATATAGTGTTGATATTTCTTGTGGCTCGTACTCAACGAGTAAAAAGAAAGGAGAGCTTAGTGGATTTTCGATCTAGTTCTTGATTGAGCCGTAGACGTAGGGAAAGTTTATCCCGAACCATGTTAACTACTTGTGTTCTTTATTTTCTTATTAGCTTTGTTTGTCATTTTCTTCATATCATACATTAAACTAGTTTGCTAAAATAGTGAGTAAAGAAAACAGTTTTCATCTTAACAAGAGCATTAACCACCAAATTCTGCACACAACTTAGTTTGAGTCTAACTTACAAAGTTATTCTTAATCTCTATTAATCACGCCCTAAGACATTTTTTGAGTGAGTTTATTTCTTCTAAACAAGAAGAACTTGACTTGCTACTCAAGCTATCTTATTTGATAAGTGTGCTAAAGCCTTATTTAGTTAACTTAAAACAAGAAAACCTTAAAAGTTTGAATTGATATATTTTCCTACCCCCAATACACCAATCTTATTCTTTCGTGACCAATAAGCTTCGAGTTATCTTCGTTCATACTATCTTTATAATGAAGGATTCTTGATAAGCTTCACAAAAAGAAATTAATTGGCGTATTTGTTTCGAATAAAAATTTATATAATATATTAAATGATTACGTATTAAAGCCCTCTCCTTAATCTAAGGTTGATGTGGCATCACCATAAGCCTTTCTTTTATATTTATATTAATATTTTATATACGGTAATCTATAATTCAATGATTTAGAAAGAATTGTTTTAGATAAGTGTATAATTAATATCTTATATAATTAATTAGTCATGATTATAGTCATTTAATTAATCATTCAATCAAAATTACAATATATATAGTTGAATGTATAATTTATATATCATATAGATTAAAAATAATTTTGCTAATTATATATAATATATAATATAGATAAGAATAGTAGGCCCCTACAAAAAGATTTGTTCATTTATGGTACGAAAATATACAGTATGCATCAATCATCATTGTTTACTCTTGAAAATTGGATAATATATATGGTTAATTTTGAAAATTGATGGACTAGCTAATTAATTGACTATTCATTTATTTATTTTTTTTATTCAAATTAAATGGTCTCTTCCTTTTAGAATTTTTTTAATTAATTTTAATATTTAAAATTTACTAAAAGATTTTTTTTGATTATTTAATTCTAATATTAATGATAAATATATATCCCACGTGTTGATTTAATATAAATTTCAACAATTATTGAAACTATATAAATACTAACAATCTATATATTCTACATCACAATTTAATTTTCCAATTAATTATTTAATCAAATTATATTTATATTTTAATTAAATATTTTATTTTTTAAAAATTTAATTTATTAATTTATTAGAATTACTTTTGTATATTACTTTAGTATGAAATATTTTTTTTATTAATTTAAAACTTCAACCAATATTCATCTATAATACATATATCTTTATATAATAATAATTAATACAAATACATTTGAAAGCCATCTTCTTAATTTATGGTCCTATGTGACATCAGCATAATCAATCATTTTTATTTATCTTAAATCTCAATTTTATTTTATGAATTTTAATATTTATTAAAATTTTGACTAATAATAAATTGATTAAGACTTTAAAAAAATAACATAAATTTTATTTTTTTTTGAAAATTTATTATACTAGATTATTAGATTATCAAATAAATAGTTGAGTAATTGAAACTTTCCTACAAATATTATATTATAATTTCAATTAGTTGTCAAACCGTACGTAGAATTTTTCATATAAAATAAATAAAATCTATAATAATTTTTTTTCATATCTTTTTTATTCATAACATATTAGTTTAATATATATTCTGTAGATATTAAATCAATAGTATAATTTAAATATCACTATACTAACAAATTAGTCTATCACACATTGAAAACTTAGTAAACTTTATTAATATGAAAATTTTATAAAAAGAAAAAATGTGTGTATAATTGAGCTTAAATAGAGCTTGAGATATTGAGTTAATTAAATTACGTTAATATTTCTAAATATTTTATATTTTTATAATATAATTGTTGGATTTTTCCTATCGATTCTAGTCAATATGATCTTATTTTATGGTTCTTTAATTTGTGTATGGTAATTTACGGTAAGATTTGTCGAATTGATCAATATTTTAAAATTATAATTTGAATTTAAACGATTGGTTGTCAAAACATATATATTAGACTTTGTGTACTAAATTTAAATGTAAGAGACATTATATATAATTTTAGATATAATTTATACACAAAATAGTTCATATAAAGTGGGTAGAAGAATATTTAACGGGAATTTATATAAAAATATAGTTAATATAACTGTGTTTCTAACTCACACCTATTAGTGTCGGCTACCGGAGGGTAAAATGTCATCACTACTCTCACGGGTATGGATATGGATAGCCAATGTTCATATATGTCGTGACCGATTGTCATCCCTATTTTTGATGTTTAGTCTCATTTTGTTCGTCTAAACTTAGGTTTTTCGTAGTTTTATTCATATTATTTTCCCTCGTTCCGTGATGTTTTGGCCCAATTTATGTTTCATTTTATGTTTCAGGATCATTGGCCTAAACGAGCGTCGAAAGTGGAAAAGAAACGAGAAAAGACGAGAAAATAAAGAAGTGTGCCGAAGGACACGCGACAGACCGTGTCAGTGGCCGCTGACCCATGATCAGCGGTCACTGACTAGCCAGACTAAGCCAGCGCCAAGCCACCCGCGAGCCAGCGGCCGTGCCAGGCCGCAGCACACATGTTGGGAACCCCATAAAACTTTATTAAGTTTTGATGATGCTCTTACAAAACACACTTGGAACTATACATGTTCTGTACATCTTATTTCTGTTTTCAGTAAACCAGATGGTCGAAGCTAATTCAACCAGAAAGATGGATTTTGTCTTTGACAGAAAGTCAAACCAGCAAGTCTGGAGCAGAAGGCTGGAACAGAAAGCTAGAGCAGAAGACTAAGATTAGAGACATAACGCTAAAACCAGCAAGTCTCAAGTTGAAGGCTGGGACAGAAAGCTAAGTCTCAAGACAGAGAATCTCAAACCAGCAAGTCTCAAGACAGAATGCTAAATCAGAGAGTCTCAAAATGAAGCTAGTTAACTTTGACAGAAAGTTAAAAGATGGAAGATGCTTCGAACAGAAAGTATTTCTACCAGAAGGTACTCTACCAAAAAGTATTCTAACAGAAAGTACTCCTACCAGAAAGTCTTTTTTACCAGAAAGTAGTTCAACCAGAAAATGGTTAACGTATGCTCAACCAGAAAAGCATCTCAAAGTCACTAGACCAGAAAGGGTACAACCAGAAGGGTAGAAGCCAACCAGAAAGAGCAGAACCAAATCTGTCAACAAAGCATTAAAGACTCTCCATCAAAGAAATAGAAACTGAATCATTGATTGATATGAAGAAGGAAAGCAATCACAGATGATCTGCTTACCATTCATAAAAGATTCATTCAACAAATCTACAAGGAAATAAGAGATACGATTGATTGGCAATTAACAAATCAAATCAAGCCAATCAACAAACGGCTAGAATTTCAAATTCAGAGCCTATATATGTTTGAAGATTTAAAGTCTGAATATATAGAAGAACAAGAATATACACAAGCGCTATACAGCAGAAACACTTTCAAGCACTCTATCTCTAAATCAGACTTAAGCTTCAACCTGTTCGTGATCATAATCACACCAAACCACCTCGATTCAAGTCTGTCTTATCGAGAGAAGGAGATCTTTACTAGCTAGTAGTTTTCTAGTGGATTAACGTGAAGATAACCTCTGTTTACAGTAGTTTTCTGTAAGTTGTAAAGGGACACGACCCTTATTCGTGCATAAGTTTCAAACCAGTTTGTACTTGGAACTTGTGGCTCGTTCTCAGCGAGGTTAAATAAGAAGAGTATCCTAGTAGTGGATATCTAATCCAGTTTGGATTAGACCGTGGACGTAGGGGGTTTCCCGAACCACGTAAAAATAACTGTGTTATTTAAATTCTGCATTTTATATTCAGTTATTTTTATTCTGCATCTATCATACTCATTCAAATCTGCTTTCTTAATCAACTTCCTAAATATTCGATTAAGTCTTCAAAAGATTTTCATAACAAGAGCACCGACTAAAGTCCACCATTATTCCGCACACAATACTTAGTTTGAAAACAAGTTCACACTTGCTTTCTGCTTTGTATATCTCACTTGAGAGAATTTATCTGGATAGAGTCTAATTGATTGAAAATCAATCTGTTCTATCACTTTGAGCAATCTGTAAATCAGAAAGCTTACATCTCTCTGATTAATTTAGTCAAGTAAACTGAAAAGTTTGCATTTGGTGTATTCCCCCCCCATACACCAAACCTTGCTCTTTCGGGACCAACAACACAGGTCAGCAGCCGCTGACCTATGTAAGCGGTTGCTGACCCCCGTTTTTCAGACGTACTTCAAGTATTAATTCAAGTTCGTTTCTTTCCCTTAAATTATTGCTTTGTTTATTTACTTTTATCGTTCGTTTTGTTTTGTGCTTTCAATTCCTTTCATCGTTTTTAATTTCCATATTTCTTTCCATTCTTCTTTCGTTTTCACACTTCAAATTCTTTTACTTTCCTAGATTAGATTTAATTTTCGTTCTTAGTTTAGACTTTAATTGCCTTCTTATTTACTTTCTTCGCCTAGCTATAAAATCCAAGTCAAATTCTTTAATTGCTTTCCGTTTTTACGAACAAAGAATATAATTGCCCTGCTAAGCCTTCCTTGAGAATACGACTAGGGTCAACTTATTAATCTATAACGAACTCGTTCTCTTGCGAGCAATTTAATAAAATAACTTGGAAGTATATCGGCTGGAAATATTCCTCGTACCTGTTACTGAGTCCCTTTATCGGACAGTGGGTCTGGTCTAAACAACGCCACGTACTAAAAGCTTAAAATAAGTTGAAACAAATTTTGGCGCCGTTGCCGGGGAAGACTTTAGGCGATTTAATTCATTGTTCTTTTTCATTTTCTTTTTCTTTTTCCTTTTATTTTATTTTATTTACTATGTTTACTTTCTTCTTCTATATTGTGGTACGCATAACCTTTTTGTCGAGTGTTGTTTATGCAAGGTCGCCGCAGTGCTAGAAAGCCATTGACACCCTTCATTGATAACATAAACCGGAAACGTGTTATTTTAGCATCCGTAGAAGAAGACATTGAGCACATTGATGAATTTTCGCTTCCGCGTTTATTCAAAGAGATGGCCAATGAGAGAGCAGACGAGAGGCCGCGTTATATGGGCGATTTCACTAGGCCCAAGTTCGGGACAACTTCCACTTCAGCCATCGTTCTCGACACCGCAGTCTGAAACTATAAGTTGAAGCCACACCATCAATCACTACTTCCGACGTATCATTGAATCCCGAGTGAAGACGCTTTGACGTTCATCCGAGAATATTGCACGGTGGTGCAGACTTTTCCGCTTCACTCTCTGACGGAGGATCAACTCAAATTGAAGTGTTTCCCTTACACATTGAAGGATAGGGCCAAATCTTGGTTCTTATCTCTTCCATCCGGAACACTCATCACTTGGGGATCTGCTTGTGAGAAATTCATGTTGAAGTACTATCCGCATCACAAAACTCAAGCAGTACGTATTAAAATAATGAATTTTGCACAAGCACACGACGAGCCATTCCATGAGGCGTGGGAGAGATTTCAAGAGCTACTTCAACAGTGTCCTCACCATCAAATGGCACCGGAGATGCTCTGTCAATTTTTCTATGATGGTTTGTTCCAGAATACTCAATTCATGGTGGACAGTTCGGCGGGAGGAAATATTGCAGTCAAGACGGCGGAGGAGATAAACTAGATCTTCGAAACCCTAGCTGTGAGTTCGCATCAGAAATCCACACGCCCGAGACGAATAGAAGCCAGCGTAGTGACTACAAGCCCCGATCTCAAGAAACAAATGGCGGATATGATGAGGGAGCTACAAGAATTGAAGATGAACCGACCCCCATCACCATCCATTCCGCAAAGTGCACCTGAGCCATGCGGTATTTGTGGTGACTACGGCCACATAGCGGATGAGTGCCCACGAATGGCAAAGATGACTGTCGAAGGCGAAGCGGAAATTTATGCCACGCAAGGATTTATGCCTCAACCACCTCCTAAATAAAACTCATGGAGAAATCAGCAAAACACGGGGTGGAGGCCTCAATTTCAAGGAGCACAAAACTTTCAAAATCGACGCCCTCAAGCACCGAATTTCCAACCTCAATACCAGCGTCAACCGCAGTCATATTATCCACCACAACCGCCACAACAATAATTCTTTCCATCACAGCCGCAACAATTCTATCCACCACCGGCACCACAACAACCACATCTACCTACTCCATCCCAACGATCATCGATTGAAGAGAGTTTGACTGCTTTTATGCAAGAAAGCAAGAAAGCGCGAGAGGCCCAAGACGCCACAATTAAACGTCTCGAGACAGCTATGGGGCAGATTTCTGGCGCAGTGAATCAACTTCAACAAGACCAACAAACGGGGAAGATTCCGGGGCAAGGTCATCAACCACATTAGGCCCAAGCCGTGACGGTATTAAGGAGTGGAAAGACGGTAGATAACAAGGTGGAGATGCCACCCGAAGTTGAGGAAACCGAGTCTAGCGAAAAATTACACAAGGCAGCGAATCCATATGTTCCGCCTATTCCTTATCCTAGCAGACTAAAGAACGCGAAGCACGATCAGCAATTCGAGGATTTCTACAAAATGCTATCCAAGGTAAATGTGAATCTACCTCTTTTGGAAGTCACTCAAAATGATCCTGCCTATGTTAAATTTTTCAAAGAATTGGCAGCAAAGAAAAGGAAGTTTGGTGACCAAGAAATGGTAACAGTCTCCGAAGTGGCGAGCTCCATCATGCAGCAACCTTTACCTCCTAAGCAACACGATCCAGGTAGTTTTGTTATTAATATTACCTTAGGAAACGGTAAGAAAGCGTCAGGCATGTTAGATTTGGGAGCCGGAATTAATTTGATGCCATACTCTATTTTTAAACAATTAGAATTAGGTGAACTTAGATCCACTCGCATGTGTTTACAGCTAGCCGATAGATCCGTTAGATATCCTAGGGGAGTCATTGAGGATGTTTTGGTGCAAGTAGGTAGATTAATTATTCCCGTTGATTTTGTTGTTTTGGAGATAGGAGACGTGCATGAAAACGGTGTAGAGCATACACTCCTTCTAGGAATACCATTTATGGCCACGACTAATACCTTAATTGATGTTAAAAATGGCACGATTAAAATGTCTGTTCTAGGAGAGGAGGTTTCTTTTTCTGCTCATAGGAACCGCACCATACCATCCGCAGATTTTATTGATGATTGTTGTTTCATTGACACTATTGATACCTTGGCTGAGAGTTCTTTTTTGCAGGATTTTTCAAGTAAAAAAAATTTAGTGCAGGAAATTGACGAGAAATCCATCACTCCGGAAAAATTCGAGGAGATACCGACGCCTAGCAAATTGGAACTCAAGAAGCTACCCACACATCTTAAATATTTGTTCTTGGAGAACGGAGAAAACAAACCGGTGATCATCTCATCCGAGTTAACAAAGGACCAAAAATGCTTGCTACTTCTAATCCTCAAAAAGCACAAACTCGCTTTCGGATGGGGCCTAGCGGATATTCGTGGCATTAGTCCCACTACATGCATGCATCGCATCAATCTTGAGGAGGGCACCATTCCAAAACGAGATAGCCAACGACGACTCAATCCAATTCTCATGGAAGTCGTGAAAAAGAAATTTTCAAACTATTGGCGGAAGGTATCATCTACCCCATTGCGGATAGCGAGTGGGTGAGCCCGGTACATGTGGTACCCAAGAAAGGAGGAATCACGGTGGTCCTGAACGATAAGCAAGAGCTTGTTCCTTCTCGACCTGTCACAAGGTGGCGGATGTGCATTGACTACCGCAAATTAAATGCCGCCACTAAAAAAGACCACTTTCCTCTTCCTTTTATTGATCAAATGTTAGATAAATTATCCGGACATGAATTTTATTGTTTTCTTGATGATCTTTCAGGATATTATCAAATTGCTATCGCACCGGAAGATCAAGCGAAGACGGCGTTTACAAGCCCGTTCTGCACATATGCCTATAGGAGGATGCCATTTGGATTGTGCAATGCACCCGCTACTTTTCAAAGGTGCATGATGTCTATATTTTCAGAGATGATAGGAGATTTCGTTGAAATCTTCATGGACGATTTTTCGATATTTGGTTCTGTTGGTCCCGAAAGAGCAAGGTTTGGTGTATGGGGGGGGGGGGGGAATGCACCAAACACAAACTTTTCAGTTTACTTGATTATTTATAAGAGAGTTCAAGGTATTCTAAAATGAGAAATTACTCGGCAGATGACTAACCAGATTGATCAACAGATCGATATAGGAATAGTCCAAACAGATTGCACTCTTAGTGTAAACACTTAGACAATAATAAGAGTGATCTTATCTAACTATTGTGTGTGCGGAAATATGATGGATTTAAATGAGTGCTCTTGTTTAGAAAACCTTAAGGATTAATCAGGTTGTTAAGCAGATTGATTGAGATGCAGATTATATGATAGTGCAGATGGTTAGAATAATAAACAACTGAAAGTAAATATGCAGAAATATAAAGAACACAGTTGTTTAACGTGGTTCGGGAAATCCCTACGTCCACGATCTGGTCAAAACTAGACCAGATTATCCACTACAAAGTATCAATCAATGCTAGAGATATACTTATGCACGAAATAAGGGTCGTGTCCCTTTACAACAGATTACCTCTACGTTACCACTAGAAAACTACTAGCTAGCAGGGTGATCTCCTTTCTCTCGATAAGACAGACTTGAATCGAGGTGTGGTTGGTGTGAAGTAGTATCACAATGTGTTTGAAGCTCTTAGTCTAGTTCAGAGAATGCTTGAGAGTATGTTGTCAATATAGCTCGCATGCATGTTGTTATTTTCTCCAGACCATGGCTCCAAATATATATAGGCATTAAATTTTAAAATTCTAGCCGTTGTTGATTGGCGTGAGATTGATTGTAGATTGCCAATCAATGATATCCATCATATCTCTTCTTGCCTTGTAGAAAACGTTGACTCAATCTTTTAAGTATGGAAAGCAGATCACTAACGGTTGCTTTCCTTCCTTATGTCAATCGAGGTTCTTTACCCAATCCCTATTGGATGGGCTTCAACATTGACGTGGCAAGATGATATGATGTGTAGGATGATGTCATCTGGTGGTTTGATGACTCTATCGATCTGGTGCTTCGTTGTGATCATCGATATGGTCAGTGATCTGGTCGCTGTTTGTTACAGCAGATCGATTCCTTCTTGGAGTGAAATCTTGGCCTTCATCCTATGCTATTTATAGAAATAACTTCTATAGGAATAATTCTTTTAAATGTCAAGTCATCTCCTAATTTGTTCTCTAACAGAATTCACTTTATATGTAGTGATCTGTTTACACGTAGAACAGTTTAATACTAACAAGAACTAAGTGTGTTTCGAAGGATCATCATCAAAACCAAAAATACATTAGGGTTCCCAACAATTTCCCCCTTTTTGATGATATCGAAACCACACTTTACAAATATGTCATAATAACTTATTAAGAGTAATCTGGTTAGATAGCCAGATTGATTATGTTTCATTATTAGATTATAACGATTAAAGTAGTTTATATATGTTCTGGACAATAAGAAGTTGTCATCAGAAACTCAAATGAACTTCCATAGATAAGGGCAAATTCAGATTACAGTTCATCAAAACAAGAATAGAAATTACAGATTGTAAAGATATGAGAAATGATTTTCTATCTGCTTTTCGTTCTTTCTTCCTGCTGTTTCTTCATTTTAGCTCTTGTTTCATCTGAGATTAGTTGCACACTCTCATAGACTCCTTCTCTCACCCTTATGTAGTCTGGATCCTCAGCATCAATCTTGTAGCCTCTATTTTCCGCGAGCTGGTTTATGAAGGTGAGAAGAAATGTCTTGTCAGGGAGCTCAGTGCCTGGTATGTTGGGGCAAGTTCTGAATTCCCTCTCTGGGGCAGTAATAGTAATCTGGGCTTTTGCTACTGCTGCTCTTATAGCTTCCACCAGATCTTTTGCATCGTTTAGGTCCAGATAGAGGTTGAATGCCTCATTAGGTGTCCCCTCGCAGTATATAGGCTCTTTGAGAAAATAGCGACACATAATGAAGCCATATCTTAGTCCTTCCCATCCCTCCTTTAGGTTCTCTGGGACCCAGTTGGTCTCTCCTTCATTGGTCTTTGTTGTTCTGATTGGAGCAGATGAGATCCAGCCTGATCCAGATCGTTTCTTCCTCTTCAGTGGTTGACTTGTTTTGCTTGAGGATGATCTGGATGCTTTCTATGTTGGAGCAGATGGTGGGCTGGAATTTTCTGGTGCTATCTGCTGCTCAGGTTGAGCCTTTTCCATTTCATCCGTAGCACCAGATTGCAACTTCCCCTTCGAAATCATCCCCTTTCCTTTTTCAACCGCTGCCTTCTTTTCTTTCCTGGGTCCTTCCCCCTTTTCGACATCATCAACATACATATTGATGAGTGCCCTTAGGGAGGTGATCTCTTCTTTCATGTCCTTGATCTCCTTGTCTGAATCAACCTTTTGTGTAAGCAGTGAAGTGATGTTGAGGTTAGAATCGTCAATATGCTTTTGGAAGGATGTCTTTGCTTTGAGGAGATCAGCTTTGTAGCCTTCTTGATCTTCTTTGATAATCCCAATTTCATCAAAGAATGCATCTATCATAGTCTTTGTTGGGTAGCGCAGTTCGCACATCTTCCTTTCCACAAAATTCTTGCCATCTGTTTCAAATTTTCTGAACATGGCTCTTGTTTCTACATTGGCCTCGTTTATCACATCAGCAGCTATGCCATCAGTTTGTTCTTTGACAATGGCATGAACCATGTCCTTTTCTTTCTGTGCAAAATCAGTCACAATCTTGTACATTTCCTTGACTTTGAGCTCCATTGTGAATAGAGTCTGATCAATCTGTGCCTTCCTCTCTTCTGCAGCAGATCGATCATCGTCCATTTTCTTACTCAGCTCTTCAAACTTCAATCTGCATATTCTCCTCAATTCTGAGTCCACTTTGTCCACATGTGACTTCAGATGATTGTTGAAGTCTGTAAGAATTTGAGCTGCCTGGTCTTGGACTGTGGTAAGAGTTCCGTACATGTATTTATCCACCTTTTTGGAGATCAAGCCTTTTACTTGTTCATTTGACAGTGATTGATGTTGGGTCATCAATATGTCCTCAAAATTTGTCATCTCTACAAATTCATCCATTTTGGCTGCGACAGCAGGGGTATAGATTTCATCAGTAAGCTTCCCTCCTACCCTCTGTCCAGCTGGTTCATGTTCTTCTTGTGGATAGCTGACCACTGCTATTGGAATTTTTCTTGTCTTGGCTGGTTCCCCCTCAGCCTGTGCAGTGGTCTCCACAATCTTCTCTCCAGCATCAACCATGTGCTGATCTGGTTCTGGTTCTGTGATTGCTGCACCCTGTTGGTGAGCGTCAGTGGGTTCTGCTTCAGTTCTTACTTCCTCAACTGCTTCCTCTTCAATGCTTTCAAAAAATTCTAGCATGTTTGCTTTCTCATATTCAGATCGAAGGTCGATCTGGAGTTCATTGGCTTCAAATTTAGACATACCAAGGATGTCTGGTTTGTATGTCTCCCTTAACTCAGCGATAGAAGAGGCAGTGAAAATGTTGATTAAGGTGGCTTCTTCAATCTTCAGAGCATGTATCGATCTGGTTCGGAGAAGGGCATCAAGGACATAGAACTCTTTGTCCTTGATGAGCAAAAGGAATTTGAGGCATTTGGCTGCTTCATAGGTTTCTGGGGTGAGCTGTATCCCAGGAAAAGTCCGAAGGACAGAGTGATCTGCTTCAGTTTTGAGCATCTTCACTACAGTCTCTGCCTTCTTCATTTCTTCCTCCTCATCGGTTGATTCATCTTCTCCTTCAACCTCCTCATCGATCTGCTCTTGGTGTTCTGCAGATGATGGACTGGCAGTGTGAGCAGGTGAGAAATCCTTGGTTTGATTTGGGTCCAAGGACTAGATAGGAGCCACGTCCTCTGGTGGTCCAGCCACCAAAGTTTCCTCCTCCTCAACCTCCTGTTGAGGGATAACAGTTTCTTCCACTTGGACAACTTCCACTGGTTCAGATAATTTTTGGAGTCTTCGCCTTTTGGGCTTAGGTGGCTGGGCTGCAGTGGAGGTGTCAGTATCTATTGAGCTCGCCCTCCTTGTAACTCTTTTGGTGGGGGTCCTTTCAATTTGTTTCTCTTTTGTAACTTTGGTTTTTGTGGATTTTTCTGCTGGGACAGATGGTGGCATCCAGATGGGGTTAGAACTACCCATCTCCATCAAGGTGTTGACAAACACAGGGTCTGTTACCCTTGCAATCAAATTTGCAGAAATGCCCATAGACATTTCTATTTGATGCTGGTCCTTCGGGAACTTCAGCCTATCATTGAACTCTACAGCTGAGTCCCATTTGTGCTGGTTGAAGAACGCTTCCAGCATATAACTAATCTTGGTTGAGTGTCTAAGGCTACTTCTTCTCACCTCAATCCCAGGACTCGTTCCCTTCACAAAAGTGATCATCTTGGCCTCCTTTGCCAAGAGATCGAATAAAATTCTGCTCCAATTCACTGGTAGATTAAGTACGATAGCAGCTAGAATCATGAATTTCCCAGGAGTGACCTGGTCATAAGAACCATTATGGTTTAAGAAAATTTGCTGGACGAATTAGAAAACTATTTTGAATTCGGGTGCGAGTAGGGCTCTGTTGCACATCTTGTTCACGTAACGAATAGGCACCACCATTACCATCTCAACTGCTTCCTGAAGTTGGTCTTCACTGATGTCTCCCAGATTGAGACCTTCATCCTTCAACTAGTAAACATTGTCAATAATGTTTAGTACGTTGTATGTGGTGTTACTGATGGTACTACCCTTGCTAACCCTGATGGTTGCTTCGTTTCCACCCTTCTGTCCCTGCCACGAGAGATAAAATGCAGCAATTTCTTTGGGTAAGAAGTGGACAGGATGTGTGGTGATTATATTGTGAAATCCTACAAAAGAAATCAAGCTTTTTCAGCTTTTCCCGCCTCTTGAGTTATAGGCTTAGGTTCTATAATCTTCTCTTTTCTGCGTTTGATACACGCGCTGAATCCTACGGTTGTAGTGTGGCGCGTTGTAGTTGTAGCCGTCACTTTTCTTCCTTTTTCTTGATTTGGTAAATATCTCCTCGATCACGTTTCCCAAACACTGTACTTAATCATCAATAAATAAAAGATTTTGTATATATATGTCAGTATTAAATATAAGGATTATGACATAATCGCCGTATCTTGTTGACTTTCCCCCTTGACCAAGTAATGGGATGTTGTGTAATGCCCAAAGTATTGTTATATGTAATTGAATATATAAATTGTTTGATGTAATATGAATACTGTTCGATTGCCCAGAATATTAAAGTTTGGGAAGAGAGATAGAAGAGAATAGAGAAAGAAAGGAAAGAAGGAAAGATACTAATTTTTCATTCCTTCCATAAAGTTCTCGCTTACCCTAAATACAAGAATAGGGTCAAAGTGCAAAATAACATAATCCATAAGGCAAAAGTAGGAATAACAAAAATATAACCAAATAGCATCCAACATTGCCACATGGACGACTAAGGTTAATATTCCCACCAACACTACTGCCACATAACACCAATATTTAATAATAGACAAAAACACCTAATTCCCTCCTTTAATTCGGTCAACATCTTCTCTCTCCAAATGCAATTCCTTCTTCTCCACTCCGCCATAGCTATTCTTCACCATTGCAGTACTTGGCACAACATGGGAATATTATTAAAGAATTTAATTAATATCCACGTGGCTTCTAGTAGTCTGGTTCAAATCGATCTCTCAATTAACGAACTGTTGTTAATGCTATCGATCTGTTTATGCCACTTTCAAGTTTTGGACATTAATCTTGTGTGATGATCTGCTAATAATTCCCGGTTGGAATTTAAACAATCTATTTGGATGATCTGGTGTCAATTCACAGTTGGAATTTTACATGGCCTGTTTTTATCAATCTCGTCTGTATCGATCTGGTTCAAGTTCCCTGTTGGAATTTTGAACTTGATTTGATCTATGGCAATCTGGTCCTATCTTCAAGATTTAATAGACCTAATTTACTACAAGCATCTTGAACCTTTCTTCTGGTAATGCTTTAGTGAGAATGTCAGCTCTCTGAACTTCAGTGTGTATTTTCTCGATCTGTACATGTTTTCTTTCAACATGATCTCTTATAAAATGATGTCTTACGTCCACATGTTTGCATCTAGTATGCAAAACTGGATTTTGTGTGATGGCTATAGCACTTGAGCTATCACAGAAAATGGGTATTTCCTTGACATCAATCTTTTAATCTTTAAGCTGTTGTCTTAACCATAGTATTTGTGCACAACAACTTCCAGCTGCCATATATTCTGCCTCTGTGGTTGATGTGGCAACAGATGTTTGTTTCTTTGAGAACCAAGAGATCAGTTTATTTCCTAAAAACTGACATGTACCAGATGTTGACTTTCTGTCTAGCTTGCATCCAGCATAATCTGAATCTGTGTATCCAGTTAGCTCAAAGTTGTCTTCACATGGGTACCATAATCCTACACGGGTTGTTCCCTTAAGATATCTTAATATCTTCTTAGCTGCTTCCATGTGAGACTCTTTGGGTTTTGCTTGATATCTTGCACATACACCTACTGCAAATGTGATGTCAGGTCGACTAGCAGTTAGGTAGAGTAATGATCCTATGATCCCTCTGTATTGAGTGATGTTAGCTGGTTTTCCCTCTGGATCAGGATCAATTTTCGCATTGGTTTGCATTGGGATTTTCACAGATTTACTGTCTTTCATCCCAAATTTAGTCAGCAGGTCGTTGATGTATTTTGTTTGATTGATGAAGATACCATCTAGTTCCAGCTTGACCTGCAAACCTAGAAAGAAACTCATCTCCCTCATCATGGACATTTGATACTTATTTTTCATAAGTTCAGCGAATTTGTCACATAAATAGGTGGATTGAGATCCAAATATGATATCATCTACATAGATCTGTACTAAGAGGATATTTTCTTTGACTTTGATAATGAATAAAGTCTTATCAACTGATCCTCTTCTGAATCTTGAATCTAGTAGAAATGTTGATAATGTCTCATACCAAGCTCTAGGGGCTTGTTTAAAACCATAGACTGCTTTTGTCAGTCTGTATACTTTTTGGTTTGGATCTGCTTCTTCAAATCCAGGTGGCTGTTCCACATAAACTTCTTCTTCAAGGATACCATTTAGGAAAGCACTCTTGACATCCATCTGGTATACTTTGAATCGTTTGTGTGCAGCATATGCTAAGAATAGCCTAATTGCTTCTAGTCTGGCTACAGGTGCAAATGTTTCATCAAAATCAATGCCTTCTTGTTGATTATAGCCTTTAGCTACTAATTTGGCTTTGTTTCTGACTACTTCACCATTCTCATCCCGTTTATTTTTGAACACCCATTTACACCAATCACACCTTGGTGTTTGGTTCTGTCCACGAGATACCAGACCTCATTCCTTTTGAACTCATTGAGTTCTTCTTGCATTGCTGTTATCCAATCTGCATCTTGTAGTGCTTTATGAGTATCATATGGTTCAATGCGAGAGAGATAGCAGCTTAACAATGCACTTTCTCCATGCATCCTTTTGGTTTTCACACGATCTGATGGGTTCCCAACAATCTGTTCTGGTGGATGATCTTGTATCCATCTCCTTCTCCTGGTCATCTCTTCATCTGATATCTCAGGTTCAGGTTGATTTGTTGGTTCCTCAAATTCAGGGTGTGATGTTGTAGATGGTTGGAATGGATTCTCAATAGGATTTTCTTCTGGATTTGGATTTTCAGATTGTTAATCTTCTGCAATGACTGTTTCATTGCTTGGTGATCTGTTTTCATCCAGATCATGTTGTGTTATTCCCCCTTGCTGTATGATTTCTTCAGCAAAAGGTGGAGTGTTAATCTCTTCATCATCACTTTTTGAATTCCAGATAAGAATATCTTCAAGTAGTAGTTCATTCATCTTTCTTGTAGTCATCTGGTTCTCTATCTGTTTTTCATCTAGTGACCTGTACTCAACAATAGACTCATCAAAAATAACATGAGGTGTTACCTCCACAATATGAGAGTTCTTATTGTAGACTCGATATGCTTTACTAACATCAGAATATCCAAAGAATATTCCAGGGTCAGTTTTGCTATGAAAAGTCCTTAATTGAGATTTTCCATTATTATGTATGTAACACAAACAACCAAAAGTTCGAAAGTAAGAAATCTTAGGCTTTCTATTGTTCCAAATCTCATATGGTGTTTTTCCATGTCTGAGTGTGATGGATGATCTGTTTTGAGTATAGCAGGCTGTGTATATGGCTTCTGCCCAGAACTTCTTTGGTAGATTGGTTGCATTAAGCATTGTGCGAGCTGCTTCTTTTAGAGATCTGTTTCTCCTTTCAACAACTCCATTCTGTTGAGGAGTTCGAGCAGCAGATGTTTGATGAGTGATCCCCATCTTGTTGCAGTATGCTTCAATCTTTTGGTTGAGAAATTATGTTCCTCGATCTGTTCTTATAGAGGTTATACTCATCTCCTTCTGCTTGGTGATCTTGTGTAGAAAGTCAGGGAGTTTGTCTAGAGTCTCTTTCTTCTTTAACAAAAAGATGACCCAAGTGAATCTTGAGTAATCATCTATGTTTACTAAGGTGTATTTTCTCCCATTTATGCTTAGAGGTTTGACTGGGCCAAACAGATCTAAATGCAAAAGCTCCAGTATTCTTGATGTTGAGTGAGCTGTTTTGCTTGTAAAAGATGATCTGGTCTGCTTTCCAGCTTGACAGGCTTCACATATATGATCTTTATCATATATTTGATCTGGTAGACCTTCCACTAGTTTTTCTTTTGCAATCTTGTTGATTGACTTGAAGTTTAGATGGCTCAATCTCTTGTGCCATAACCAGCTTGTTTCTGATACTGTTTTAGTAACTAAACAAGTCTCGATCTGGTTTGTCCACTGGACAATATATAATCTGTCCTGCAGTTTACCGGTAAGGAGTATCTCATCTCCTTCCTTGTTCTTCACAAGACAATTGTTAGTATCAAAGATGATCTGATTACCATTAGCACATAATTGACTTACAGAGAACAGATTTTGACTAAGACCCTCTACATACGAAACATTAGTGATGGTGGTCTTGCAACCTTTTATATTTCCATATCCTCTGGTGTATCCTTTTGAGTTACATGCAAAGGTGACCTGTGGTCCTGGCTTCTCTATGTAATCTGATAGTAGGTTCTTATCACATGTCATGTGCTTTGAACAGCCTCTATCTATGATCCATATCACTCTTTTTGCTATCTTGCTTCTTCTTGCAGTTTTCTGGTCCTGCAATTAATTACACTTAGCTACCCTTCAACGTTTGGGTGCTTGGTTATTAGCAAATGTTCCTTTTCGAATCCATAACATTTTTGGGTTAAGAACAGAAATATAATAGGTAATGATATTCCCATCATTATCAATTTTAGATAAGGAGTGAATTTCAGATGGATGGAATCTCTCTATTCCATTGTTCTTCAGACCCTTCTTGATAGGTAATGTCCTGTTGACATTCTTTGTTCGGTTGCCATTTTTATTTGGCAGTGTCCTGTTGACATTATTTTTATGAGCGTGATCTGTTTCTGTGTAATAGGCTGGTTGATTCTTTGTTTGATAGTACTGCCTGTTCATGGTCTCTTTCATGATCATCTTTTGGGGATGGCCTTTCTTGTTTTTCAAGTTTTTCAAGTTTTTCACTTGATTTGGTATTTGTTTCCTCTTTGGTACAAAGTTTATGGTACTAGAGGATTTTTCTGAGTGCACTGGATATCCTAATCCAGATGTGCCCTGTTGTTGCAAGTTGATTAGCAACTTAGCACGTTCATCACTCTTGTAAATCATCTCTTTCCCTGTCTTTATCTTCTCTTCAGCAACGTTGTTTCTTGTAATAAGATCCTTCACTTTTGAATTCAATGAATGAATCTCACTGTCTTTTCCCTTGATCTGTTCATCCAGATCGTTTATTTTAGCAATGAATTGAGTGTTTGCTGTACTCAGTATCTGTTCAGATTTCTTCAATCTGTCAGTTTGATCTTCATTATCCTGTTCTAGATTGATATCATTTGAGGAATTGGAATAGCATGAATTTACCTCGACTTCATCCAGACCGTTGTCTAGTCCCACATAACATTCATCCCAACCTTCTTCGTCATTAGCAAAGAAGGCTTCATCATTTTCTGATGAGCTATCTGAGAAATGACTCGAGCTGCTTGATTCTTGTTCAGCTAACATGGCTTTTCGTTCATGCTTGAGTTTTCGATCTCTCTTTGCTCTCAATTCTTCTCTTTGGCCTTTGGATAGATCAGGACAGTTTGTTTTGAAGTGACCTGTTCTGCCACAATCAAAGCTGGTATAATCTGTAGAGTTAGATGTTTTAGAGATTTTACCAGTCTGCTGTTTTGATTCTTCCTTGTTATCAAATCGATCATTGTCACGCTTCTTGTAGAATTTGTTTTTGTTGTCTTTATAGAAACGTCTATATTTCTTCGATCTGATCTCCATCTTGTCCATACGTTTGGCGATCATTGCAAACTCCTTTAACAGTTTGTCATAGCCTTTCTCTTCATCTGGTAGAGAAGGTTTAGAGGGTTCATCTGGTTTGTTTTGTGCTTTGAAGGCTACTTCTTTGTCCTTCTTAGAACTGCTTTCTACCTTTTTGGACAGATGATCTGGTCCTCGAATTCTTTGAATGTCACATTCCTGACCTTCAAGGTGATCAAATAATGCTTCTGTAGACAGTTCATTGAAATCTGCACGGAGAGGTTGCATTGCAACATAGATCTCCCAGCTAGGTGGAAGTGCTCTGAGTACTTTCATATTCTTCTCCCTTTGAGTATATTTGTTCTTATTGAACGCATATATCTCAAGGAGAATTCCAGTGAATCTCATCTTCATTTGTTCTATTGTCTCGCCTGGTTTCATCTTGAATTCATCATATTTGTTGCAGGCTAGAGACAGCTTGTTCTCAATCATGACTTTAGATCCTAGACACAAGTCTCCTAGGGCTTCCCACATCTCTTTGGCAGTATCCAAATCTTGGATTTTGGCCAGATGTACCCCTTTGTTTGTGCTAAATATGATCCCTTTAGCAAAGTCATCCAGATTGGCTTCGCGTCGTTCTTCTGCAGTGTATTTTCTTGGATCTTTAGGAGCTATCTGTGTTGTTACTCCAGTTGAGGTAGTTACTGTCACTTCTTCAGTGATCTGTAGTTGGCATTCTTCAATAACCTTCCATATCAGATAGTGATGGGCTTTGAGTGCCATTTTGATTCTGAAGCTCCATTCTCTATAACCTTGGATGGAGAATTCTTCACAAGCCCTGACAACAGATGATTCCATAGCAGATAGTATGCACGTGAATGAAAATAGGTTTTCCTAGATCTATTCAAGTTGACCACGCAGGTTTTAACCTTGTGAAACAAAAATAATGGTCGTTTGAACCACCGCTCTGATACCACTTGTTGGTCCCGAAAGAGCAAGGTTTGGTGTATGGGGGGAGGAATACACCAAACACAAACTTTTCAGTTTACTTGATTATTTATAAGAGAATTCAAGCTATTCTAAAATGAGAAATTGCTCGGCAGATGACTAACTAAATTGATCAACAGATCGATATAGGATTAGTCCAAACAGATTGCTCTCTTAGTGTAAACACTTAGACAATAATAAGAGTGATCTTATCTAACTATTGTGTGTGCGGAAATATGATGGATTTAAATGAGTGCTCTTGTTTAGAAAACCTTAAGGATTAATCAGGTTGTTAAGCAGATTGATTGAGATGCAGATTATATGATAGTGCAGATGGTTAGAATAATAAACAACTGAAAGTAAATATGTAGAAATATAAAGAACACAGTTGTTTAACGTGGTTCGGGAAATCCCTACGTCCACGATCTGGTCAAAACTAGACCAAATTATCCACTACTAGGATACTCTACTTGTTTATACTCGTGGAGAACGAGTCACAAGTATCAATCAATGCTAGAGATATACTTATGCACGAAATAATGATCGTGTCCCTTTACAACAGATTACCTCTATGTTACCACTAGAAAACTACTAGCTAGCAGGGTGATCTCCTTTCTCTCGATAAGACAAACTTGAGTCGAGGTGTGGTTGGTGTGAAGTAGTATCACAGTGTGTTTGAAGCTCTTAGTCTGGTTCAGAGAATGCTTGAGAGTATGTTGTCAATATAGCTCGCATGCGTGTTGTTATTTTCTCCAGACCATGGCTCCAAATATATATAGGCATTGAATTTTAAAATTCTAACCGTTGTTGATTGTCGTGAGATTGATTGTAGATTGCCAATCAATGATATCCATCATATCTCTTCTTGCCTTGTAGAAAATGTTGACTCAATCTTTTAAGTATGGAAAGCAGATCACTAACGGTTGCTTTCCTTCCTTATGTCAATCGAGGTTCTTTACCCAATCCCTGTTGGATGGGCTTCAACTTTGATGTGGCAAGATGGTATGATATGTAGGATGATGTCATCTGGTGGTATGATGACTCTATCGATCTGGTGCTTCGTTGTGATCATCGATCTGGTCAGTGATCTGGTCGCTGTTTGTTACAGCAAATCGATTCCTTCTTAGTGTGAAATCTTGGCCTTCATCCTATTTATAGAAATAACTTCTATAGGAATAATTCCTTTACATGTCAAGTCATCTCCTAATCTGTTCTCTAACAGAATTCACTTTATATGTAAAGATCTGTTTACACGTAGAACAGTTTAATACTAACAAGAACTAAGTGTGTTTCGAAGGATCATTATCGAAACCAAAAATACATTAGGGTTCCCAACAGGTTCATCTTTTAATGATTGTTTAAATAAAATTGAGAAAGTACTTGAACGATGTGTTGAAAGCGGCCTGACATTGAGTTGGGAAAAGATTCACTTCATGGTTAAAAGTGGCATTGTTTTAGGTCATATTGTTTCTAGTGCAGGCATTGCGGTTGAAAAGGCAAAAATTGAGGTGATTGAAAAATTATCCCCACTAAGAGGTGTCAATGTTGGGAACCTTTTTGATGATTGTGGAAATCATTATTTATATGTTTTGATGATGCGAAACCATATTATATATATGCATAATATTATATATGCAAGCATTCTTAACGAGGACAGATCGATAGAAGATCAATAGCAGATCGATGGACAACTAGCTGTTTATAAACTCCAGCAGCTAGACATCAACAGAAAAGCACTTCAACCAGAAAGTGTCCAGCAAATGTTCAACCAGATAGTCGAAACCAATTCAACCAGAAAGAAGGAAGATGTCTTATACAGAAAGTTAAACCAGCAAGTCTCAAAGCAGAAGGCTAAACCAGAGAATCTCAAGCCAGCAAGACACAGACAGAACGCTAAACCAGAAAGCTGAAACCAGCAAGTTAACTTTAACAGAAAGTTGAACCAGAGAGTCTCAAACAGAAAGTTGAACCAGAAAGGTGTTCAACCAGAAAGGTGTTCAACCAGAATGGTGTTCAACCAGAATGGTGTTGAAACAGAAAGGGTCAACCAGAAAGTTAACTTTGACAGAGAGTTGAAGCAGAAAGTCTCAACCAGCAAGTTAACTTTAACAGAAAGTTGAAACAGAAAGTTGTTCAAACCAGGAAGAGTTGAACCAACCAGACAGAAGTGGCAACAGATCGATAGAGCTATCTAAACCAGCAGATGACATTTGCCACGTCAGTATTAAAGCCCATCCATTAAGAATTGGAAGGAGAATCACTGATTGACATGAAGAAGGAAAGAAATCACTATCGATCTGCTTTCCATACATAGAAGATTCAGTCAACAATTCTACAAGGAAAGAAGAGATATGGTGAATATCATTGATTGGCAATCAAACATCAATCTCACACCAATCAACAAACGGCTAGAATATTTAATTCAATGCCTATATATATTTGGAGCATGGTCTGAAGATAAAAATATATAGAAGAGACGCGCTACATTGAAAAATCATTCTCGAGCAATCTATCTCTCGTCGGACCAAAGCTTCAAACTGTTCGTGATCGTAATCACACCAACCAAACCTCGATTCAAGTCTATCTTATCGAGAAGAAGAAGGAGATCTTTGCTAGCTAGTAGTTTTCTAGTGGATTAACGTGAAGATCCTGTTTACAGTAGTTTTCTGTAAGTTGTAAAGGGACACGACCCTTATTCGTGCATAAGTATCTCTCTAGTTTTGATTGATACTTGTGACTCGTTCTCCACGAGTATAAAGAAGCAGAGCATCCTAGTATTGGATAATCTGGTCTAGTTTTGACCAGATCGTGGACGTAGGGATTTCCCGAACCACGTTAAACAACTGTGCCATTTACTTTCTTGCATCTTTATGTTTCAGTTGTTTATTATTCTAACGCCTGCACTATCATATAATCTGCATTCTCAAATAATCTTCTTAAACGATCTGATTAAGTCCTTAAGGTTTTCATTAAAAGAGCAACCAACTCAACCCACCATATTCCGCA
>JAPKLX010000298.1:77494-114442 GCA_026898415.1 Leonotis leonurus
TGTTTTACGTGAATTGTTAAAACACACGAAACCCGCGACCTCGAGGTTGCGGGATTCGTGTGTTTTAACAATTTAAAATTAAGCGGCCGAAGGTGAATGGCGAGCAACCGGAGAAGGAGAAGGCGAGCGACGATGATTTGCCTACAACGACGACGAGCGACCGGAGAAGAAGAACGACGGACGACGATGATTTTTTAATATTTTATGGAAGAAGATGAATTTTCAAAATATAAAAATATGCAAAATAAAAGCAAAAGGTTAATTTTGTCTAATATTTTCTAAAAAGGCTATTATTTATCTTTTTTATATTTAAGGTTATTATTTATGATTCTTATTAAAAAAGGGCTATTTTGATTTTTCCCCCAAAATAATAACTATTCATATACAAATACAAATGATATTAAAATGTACCCATGAAACTATGTGTGAACTTCAAATGTGTCACATCTATTATTGTTAGATAATCGCACATAAGTTGTCATTTATACCCTTGTGGGTACGAGTACGAATATGGATAGCCACTACCCGTGTGTGTCGTATCCGATTGTCATTCCTACTTTTGATCCACATAAATATTTTATCCGAAAAAAAATCATTATTTGATTTGACATAGAGTGATTATGTACCTATAAATTTTACACGGGATGAGTATTCATGTAACACATATATTTTGCAACGATATAATTTTTAAGTAGCAAAATTTTGCAATTATATTAATAAATCATAAGGTAACGAGATTTTTTATCAATACATTATACGTAAGAAAATTTATTGTAAATAATATTTATAATACTTTGTTATTTTATATCATTTTTAAATAGAAAAAGGTTAAAATAATCGTTTTAATATTCCAAATTCAAATTTTAATCACTTAATATGTTATAAAAAAATATAGTCATTATGTATTTAAGTTTCCTCAATCACCCCTTATTAACGATATCTTTTAATTTTATAGTTAATAATTCGTAAATACAAGTAATTAGATTTTTATTTTTATATTTATGATTATTATTTAAGTTTATTATAATAAAATACATATCCTAGAACCTAAGCCTTTAAATATATTATAACATTTTTAATAACTAAAATTTTATTATAAAATTCAAATTTTAAATAGATAATAATATTTTTAATATTTAAATTTTTATCATAAAACATATTATTTAAAAATATATTTTTAAAATTTTATATTTATAAATTATAATATAAAATAATTTTCCGTCGATTTTCGACGGGTTAGACATTAGTATATTTATATAAGCATGCACCGTGACAAGAAACGAGCTAGTCAGCTTGGACCCTCTTCCATTTTCTTTCAATTCATATTTAGGCATTACGTTTTTCTTTTCTTTTTTTTCTTTTTTCCAAAATCAAATAAATGCAAGTGTATGATTCGTACGTGAACGGTGGTGGAAAGGAAAGATAGAGAATATTTTTCCGTTCGAAAACATAATAACGATACAAGGGAAAACCACTGAACTTTAGTCAGATATTTCACTAAATGAGAACAAAAAACATAACATCAAGACCTGTACAATAATTTAGTGGAACACCCAATAAACAACTACAGATTTTGCCACTACATTTTTTTGGCACTTTCTCCATTTATTATTCCTCACTAAAAGCTTATTTGTTTGTGCCTCCAAAGTAGATTCCACGAAAATTAGCCAATAATGCAGGCATATATGGTATTTGAGTTTCTTTGTTTTTTCTTTCTTCCCTTTGAGTTAGGGACATCTTGCTATAAATTACATGAGCTCATCTAATTTATAGCGAAAGTTGGTAATATCCCAAAATGATAGTGTCGTCGACAACCATCCGAAATCAAGTGTCAGTACAACCACGAAAACAAAAGGTAGACAAAAGAAAAAAGAAATCATGTGCATTTCAGCAAAAAACTAAAAGCAAGTGATTCCTGACAATCAATCACTCCTTCTAGAGAATGGGTTAATCTATATATGACTTTATTATATTAGAATTAGTTATAGAAATGTTATTTAGGTAGTTTTTTTTTTTTTTTTAATGTTATTTAGGTAGCTTAGCATGTTAGATTTGCTGAAGGTAATGTTTATTTTTCTTTATGTCGAGTCTTTTTGTATTAGTTTTTTGGTTATTTTTGATTCGTTTTATGTCGTTTTATGCTCATTCCAGCGGTCACTTGAGCTGTGCTACTGGATAGGCAGTATGCGCATCCCAACGATAGCTGCGCGTGATTTTCGAACACATATTCTTCTATTTAAACTCGCGTTTTGGGCATAGACTTCACACCTTTTACATATTTTCACTTCTTAAAACTCTAGAAACACTTTACTCGCTTTCCTTAGTTGTAATTCTCCTTCGAAATGACAGATTCAGAGTGGAGATTAGCCTTTCAATCTACGATTTGATCTTTGTAAGTATTTTCAATTCAAATATCTTATCTTTTGGTTATTGAATGGATTTGAGTTGTTAATTATTCAGTAAGGTTTAAAATTTCTATTAATTGATTATTGAATATTTTAGCTGATTATGTATGTTCGACTAAAATTGTTTCGAGTCGCTCGCAATCTTCACAAGGTCGTCTAGCAATGATAAGCCAACCCAAGTCATATTCTCAAGGAAGACTTAGCAGGACAATTTAATTCTTTGTTCAAAACGAAAGCAAGTAAAATGATGTTTGAATGTTTTAAAACTACGCACAGAATCTAAATAACGAAAGAATGTAAATTCTAAACTAATGAAAACCAACAAAGAAACAAATTGTCTAACTAAGAAAACAAGATGCGATTTTAAAAGAATGCAAGTACTTTGGAAATCAGAATAAAAAAGAATGTGGAAAGTACTTTGAAAATTGAGATTGAAATGAGCATACGATAAATAAACGAAATAAGAAAGCGAAAGCATAAACGAATAAATGAACTTGATAATAAAATGAAACCGTAATAATAAACAGAAACAAACTTGATTAATAACTGGAATGGTCTTGAATCCACAATGAAAAACTGAAAAGAACTACAAACTAGAATGTTGCGATCGACTATCCTTCGAATACGAATTCTAAAACTAGAACTAACAACAACTAACTATAAATCAAAGTCTCGACCCTAGAATAATAGGTCGAGAGGTGCTCAAAATATAAGTGCAAAACGTCTGGAAAAAAGAATCGAAGAAGGTCTGGAAAACGGTGTCTCAAAAAAGGTTTCCATCTAATACGAAATGTGTCGGGTATTTATAGGCGAGAGGAGAGGTCAGCAGCCGCTGAGTGGTTCGGTTCCACGACTCACGGGCACTGCCGTTGGGCGCTGACCGAGTCAGCCGCGGGGTCAGCGGCCGCTAAGGGCTCAGCGGTCGCTGGCCCTGGCACACACTGGCCCGGGCGCCTGGCTAAGCTGCGGCTCAACTGACACGTCTGCACCTAGTTAGCGGCCGCTTAAGGCTAGCGGCCGCTGACTTATGCTCTCGGCCTTCATCTCGTTCTTTCGTCATTTCTCAATCTTTTCTCGTCCCTTTTTCAACTTCAACACTCGTCTAGGCTTGTGATCCTGAAACATAAAGTAAAACGTAAATCGAGTTTACACGACCAAAAAGAGGCTAAAAAACCCCTCCACACACAAAACCTTTCTTGTCCTCACTCATAACTTAGTCTAAAATATCCATAGGAAAAAATCTAATCACGACATGCATTCTCGACAAGACTTCAAATCATTTCAAAATTGATCTTCCTATCATCACTTCATGTCACATAGAGATCATAGAAGAAAGTAGTCCACTTAGACTAGATACTCATTAATTCGAACAACACAAAACAATGATGCACAAGGTAACATCGAGATCACATAATTGGCTAGAGTTTTTATCTATCTTTATTGGCGTATCTTTCTCTTTTCTTTTTCTTTTCTTTTTAACATGAGGAATATTAAGGACAATGTTCACCGGGTGTATACTCCAAATAATCGGGTTTTCTCGGTGTGGTTTCCCATACCCATCTCTTTTATAATTTTGAATTATTGATTAAGAGAGCAGAGTTGAATCCTTATGTATTCCTATTTTTAATAAGCTCAAAAATGCAAATTAGAGCAAAGTCAAGTTACATGGTCATTGTCGTGAGGTGTGAATAATTAGGGGAAACCTAATGTACCCTCACGCGGTTCCCCGTGCTCATGGTTCCCATAGGAGCATAGACCTCTTGGCAAACTCAATTCTCATTACAAAACAAGGATACGCAACAAGTGGTCATAAACAACTAGACAATCGAATCAATCAATTTTTGCCATCATGCATCACTATCTCGATCATTCAACTAAGATTAAGTATCCGATCATAATGTTCCACACATTCCTAGTTCATCTACGTTTCATAACATGAATCAAGTCAAATGAATCAAGGCTTTCAAATCATATCTCATCTCAAACACATGCCACGACTCGATTCAATCACATGATATCAAGACCAAGTAGCTTTAAAACAATCAAGATTTTTCATACATAAGATACTAAAATAAAACAACGAATGCACGCAGTAAAAAGACACCCCTCCCTCCCCCACCCCCCCCCCCCCACAAAGATAGAGCAATGCCCTCATTGCAGAAAATAAAAAACTATAGAGTAGGGATAAGAAGGACATCCCTGAAGTGCTGCATTCGGAGCGATAAATGGGAAGAAAAACCTGAGAAGAAAACTAAAAAGCAAAGGGAAAACAAATGTTCGCCAATCACACACTCACACTAAAGGAAATAAAGCAATAAATGGGAAATAGCGTGGGTTGCCTCCCACGAAGCGCTTCTTTTATGTCACTAGCTTGACGAGATAGCTCAATCAACCGGGAGTGTCGAAATTGGGATCTGACTCCAAAACTTCGGGCATGGAGTCTTTTTTGATGTAAGGCTTTACTCGAAATGATAACTTCCCCTTTTTAGCATGTGGTGTATCACCCTTTGAAGGTGGAATTTTTCTGATAATGAGTGGGCCGATCCTTTGGGATTTAATGTTGCTGAGACGTGCTCGAGGTCCGGTGTTCGCGCACATGAGAGCTTATGCATAAGTAAGTGAAAAGGTGGGCTGAGAGTGGGAGTCAGCGGCCCCTGAGGTATCAGTGGCCGCTGGCTCGGGAGGGCGGTGCCGCTGGGCGTTGGCGCGGGCACTGGGTCAGTGGCCATTGAGCGTGCCACGGTCGCTGAACATGCCTCTCGTAAATAATTTTCGCGCATCCGTACGTGGGCGCTGAGTCCCAGAGCTCATTGACCTGGTCCCTCATCGATCCTTGCTCGCCCTTCAAAATTTATATTTGTTCGATCCTCTTTGTTGTGTTCAAACCCTTCCTTTGAGCAACGTCCTTACTATGAAAATCCTATAACGTAGATTTCTCAACAAATGATTTGTAGCATCTATATAACAACATGTATCAATAAAATCGATAGAAGTTGCGGTGTGATTCCGGTGCGTAGAGAAAGATACTTCCTCATCAAGGACAACCATTTTAATGGTATCATTTTTAACATCAATAATAGTATTTGTGGTAGCCATAAAAGGTCGTCCTAGAAGGAGTGTATGCTCTACACCATTCTCACGCACATCTCTTATGTCAAGAACAACAAAATCAACATGAACAATTAATCCACCTATTTTAACAAGAACATCTTCAATTACGCCTCTAGGATGTCTCATAGATCTATCCGCTAATTGTAAGCACATGTGAGTGGGTTTCAATTTACCTAATCCTAATTGTTTAAAAATAGAATAAGGCATAAGGTTAATTACAACTCTTAAGTCTAGCATGCCAGATGTTGTCTTACCATTGCCTAAAGTGATGTTAATAACGAAGCTACCTGGATCGCGCCGTTTAGAGGGTAAGGGCTGCTGTATTATTGTACTTGACACTTCGGAGACCATTACCACTTCTTGATCGTCGAATTTTTTCTTCTTTGTTGGTCCCGAAAGAGCAAGGTTTGGTGTATGGGGGGGGGGGGGGGAAATACACCAAATGCAAACTTTTACTTGACTATTGAGCTAGAGAGATTAAGCTTTCTCGATAGAAGACTGCTAAGTTTGACAGACCAGATCGCTAACTAGGTTAACTACCAGGTCGCTAGTGATCTCTCCAAATGGAGTCTCTCTCTGGTGAACTACGCTGGGCAGATAACAATAGTGATCTTATTATCCAACATAGTGTAGTGTGTGGAATATGATGGATTTAGTGTGTTGCCCTAATTAGAAAACCTTGATAAACACTTAGCCAAATGTATTAAGGATTGATTAAAATAATGCGAGTTTGAATGCAAGTGTTGGGTTAGTGCATTAACAACTGAATGTAAAATGCGTAAAGAACACAGTTGTTTTTACGTGGTTCGGGAAACCTCCTACGTCCACGGTCCAATCAAAACTAGATCGGATATCCACTACTTAGGATACTCTGTTCTTTATACTCGCTGAGAACGAGCCACAAGTTCCAGTCAAAACTAGAAAGAAACTTATGCACGAATATGGGTCGTGTCCCTTACAACTTGCAGATAAATCTGCTACAAAATACCTCCACGTTATCTTTCTTCTTCTCGATAAGAAAGACTTGAATCAAAATTGGTGTGATTTCGATCACGAATGACTTGAACATGATCTGGATTGTGAACTCTCTTCGTTGGATTCTGTTGGTCCCGAAAGAGCTAGATTGGTGTATGGGGGGGGGGGGGGAATACACCAATTCAAACTTTTAGGGTTTTCTTGTTTTAAACTTAGTTGTAAGGTTTAAGCACACTCAATAAATAAGATAGCTTAGGGTAGTAAAAAAAATCTTCTTGTTAGGAAGAATTAATCTCACTCAAATAAAACCTTAAGAGTGAAAAACAATAATCAAGGATAATAAATACAGATTTAAGCTTGATTAAAGTTGTGTGCGGAATATGGTGGTTAATGCTCTTTTTAATGAGAAAAACGTTTTCTTACTTAAAGAGATTACAAACCCAGATTTAAATGCAAGAGTATGAAGAAGATAATGATAAAGTAAATAGGAAATGAAGGACACAAGCAGTTAACGTAGTTCGGGATAAACTATCCCTACGTCCACGGCTCGATCAAATCTAGATCGAAAACTTTACTAGCTTTCTCTCTTCTTTTTACTCGTTGAGTACGAGCCACAAGAATTATCAAGACTAGATAACTTCTTGTGATTATAAATCTTCTTTCCAAGAATGAACGATACAAACTTAGGTTGTAACTGGATCAAATGTAGATCCTAACTAGAAATAGAATTTTCTAGAAAGTAAATCTTCAAAAACTGTAAACACTACTGAGAATTCTTGATGGTTGGAAGTGTTTTGAGCGATGAGAGCTTGAAGATTTTTAACAGAGTAGTAGCAGGATAATAGCTTGAATTCTCGTGTTTCTTTCTGGAAGTTGTTGGTCCCGAAAGAGCAAGGTTTGGTGTATGGGGGGGGGGGGGAATACACCAAATACAAACGTTCCAGTTTACTTGTTAAATTATTAGAGAGTTCAAGCTATTCTTATTTAAGAAATTGCTCGGCAAATGACTAACTAGATTGATACTCAGATCAATAGCAGATTAGTCCAAATAGATTGCTCTCTAGTGAAAACACTTAGACAATAATAAGAGTGATCTTATTATTTTCAAAGTGTTGTGCGTGCGGAAAAATGGTGGATTTAATGAGAGCTCTTGTTTAGAAAACCTTAAGGATTAATCAAGTTGTTAAGCAGATTGATTGAGATGCAGATTATATGATAGTGCAGATGGTTAGAATAATAAAGAACTGAAAGTAAAATGCAGAAATATAAAGAACACAGTTGTTTAACGTGGTTCGGGAAATCCCTACGTCCACGATCTGGTCCAATCTAGACCAGATTATCCACTACTAGGATACTTTTCTTCTTTATACTCGTGGAGAACGAGTCACAGGTATCAATCAAAGCTAGAGAGATACTTATGCACGAAATAAGGGTCGTGTCCCTTTACAACAGATTACCTCTACGTTACCACTAGAAAACTACTAGCTAGCAGGGTGATCTTCTTTCTCTCGATAAGACAGACTTGAATCGAGGTGGGGTTGGTGTGACGTAATATCACAGTTTGAAGCTCTTAGTCTGGTTCACAGGTTGCTTGAGAGTATGTTCACAATATAGCTCGTGTGCGTGTTGTATATATTACTCCAGACCATGGCTCCAAATATATATAGGCATTGAATTTTGAAATTCTAGCCGTTTTTTGATTGGCATGAGATTGATTGTTTGGTTGCCAATCAATGCTATCCATCATATCTGTTCTTGCCATGTAGAGAACGTTGACTCAATCTTCAAGTTATGGAAAGCAGATTGCTAACGGCTTCTTTCCTTCTTTGTGACAGCCGAAGGTTCTCTTTCCAATCCCTGTTGGATGGACTTTAATTTTGACGTGGCAAGATAGTATGATGTGTAGGATGATGTCATCTGGTGGTTTGGTGACTCTATCGATCTGGTACTACGCTGTAAGCAATGATCTGGTCAGTGATCTGGTCGCTGTCTGTTACAGCAGATCGATTCCTTCTTGGTATAAAATCATGGCCTTCATCCTATACTATTTATAGAAATGACTTCTATAGGAATAACTCCTTTACATGTCAAGTCATCTCCTAATCTGTTCTTTAACAGAATTCACATTAAATGTAGTGATCTGCTTTACACGTAGAACAGCTTAATGGAAAAGAACTAAGTGTGTTTCGAAGGGTCATCATCAAAACCAAAAATATATTAGGGTTCCCAACAATTTCCCCCTTTTTGATGATGTCAAAACCACACTTTACAAATATGTCCTAATAACTCTTTTTAAGAGTGATCTGGTTTGATGACCGGACTGATTATGATTCGTTATTAGGTTATAACGATTAAGACAGTTTATATATGTTCTGGACAATTAAGAGGTTGTCGTCAGAAACTTAATGAACTTCCATAGATAAAGGAAAATACAGATTACAGTTCATCAAGACAAAAAAAATGAATTACAGATCATAGAGATTTTCTATCTGCTTTTCCTTCTCTCTTCTTGCTGTTTCTTCATCTTAGCCCTTGTTTCATCCGAGATCAGTTGCACGCTCTCATAGACACCTTCTCTCACCCTTATGTAGTCAGGATCTTCAGCATCGATCTTGTAGCCTCTATTTTCTGCAAGCTGGTTTATGAAAGTGAGCAGAAAGGTCTTGTCTGGCAGATTAGTTCCAGGAATGTTGGGGCAAGTTCTAAATTCCCTCTCTGGGGCGGTGATTTGAACTTTTGCCCTTGCAGCAGCTTCTCTTATGCTCTCAACTAAGTCTCTTGCATCATTCATATCCAGAAAAAGATTGAAAGCTTCATTAGGAGTCCCCTCGCTGTATGCTGGCTCCTTGAGAAAGTAGCGGCACATGAGAAACCCATATCTCAACCCTTCCCATCCCTCTTTTAAATTATTTGGGACCCAGTTGGTCTCTGCTTCTTTAGTGTTTGATGTTCTGATGGGAGCAGATGATGACCAACCAAATCCAGATCGTTTCTTCTTCTTCAAGGGTTGGTTGGATTTGCTCGAGGATGATCTGGATACTTTTTGTGTTGGGACAGATGGTGGGCTGGAGCTTTCTGGTGCAATCTGCTGCTCAGGTTGAGCCTTTTTCATTTCTTCTTTTGCACCAGATTGCAACTTCCCCTTCACAACAGATTGCTTCTTTTCTTTCCCAGATCCTTCCCCCTTTTCGACATCATCAACATATATATTGATGAGTGCCCTTAGGGAGAGGACTTCTTCTTTCAACTCCTTCATTTCTTTTGCAGAGTCTATCTTTTCTGTCAGCAGAACATTGATGTTTAAATTGGAATCATCAACTTTCTTTTCTATTGAGGCTTTGGTTTTGAGCAGATCTTGCTTGTACCCTTCTTGGGCTGCTTTGATAATTGCAATTTCATTGAAGAAAGCATTGCTCATTGTCTTTGATGGATAGCCAAGGTCGCACATCTTCCTTTCAACAAAATTCTTGCCATCTGATTCAAATGTCCTGAACATGGCTCTTGTGTGTGCATTGGCCTCTTTTACTACATCAGCTGTTATGCCATATGTTTGTTCCTTGACAATGGTATGCACCATGTCCTTTTCTTTTTGTGAAAATTCGGTCACAATCTTGTATATTTCATTCACCTTGAGCTGCATGCTTCCTAGAGTCTGATCGATCTGTGCGTTTCTCTTCTCTGCAGCAGATCGATCATCATCCATCTTCTTGCTCAGCTCCTCCAGTTTTAATCTGCACACTCTTCGTAGCTCAGTGTCCACACGGTCAACATGCGACATCAGATGATTGTTAAAGTCGGTGAGAATTTGTGTAGCCTGGTCTTTTACGGTGGAGAGAGTCCCATACATGTACTGATCCACCTTTTTGGAAATTAAGTCCCTGACTTGAGTATTGGATAGGGATTGATGTTGGGTCATCAATATATCCTCCAAGGTTGTCATTTCAACAAAATCATCCATTTTTGCAGCGACAGCTGGGGTGTATATGTCATCTGTTGGTATACCGCCTACCCGCTGTCCTGCTGGTTCATGTTCTGCTTGTGCTTGATCAACCATTGCACTTTGAATTGAACTTATCTTGGCTGGTTCCCCCTCAGCCTGTGCAGGGGATTTCATGGTCTGGTCTCCAGCATCAGCCATGTGCTGATCTAGTTCTAAAGCTTGTGTTGCTGCACCCTGTTGGTGAGCATTAGTGTGTTCTGCTTCAACTCCTTCTTCCTCAACAACTCCTTCTTCAATGCATTCGTAAAATTCAAGCATGTTTGCCTTTTCATACGCAGATCGAAGGTCAATCTGTAGTTCGTTTGCTTCAAATTTGGACATGCCAAGGATGTCTGGTTTGTACGTCTCTCTCAGCTCGGCTATGGAAGAAGCAGTGAAGATTTTGAGTAGGGTGGCTTCTTCAATTTTCAATACGTGTATTGATCTAGTTTTGAGCAGAGCATCCAGGACATAGAATTCTTTATCTTTTACGAGCAAGAGAAACTTGAGCCGTCTGGCCGCTTCGTATGTTTCTGGGGTCATCTGTATCCCAGGAAATGTCCTCAGAACGGAGTGATCTGCTTCTGTTTCCAGCATCCTCACCACCGTTTCTGCCTTCTTCAATTCCTCGTCCTCATCCGTGGATTCCTCTTCTCCCTCGATCTCCTCATCAATCTGCTCTAGGTGTTCTGCAGATCATGGACTTGTAGTATGGGCGGGGGAAAAATCCTTGATCTGGTCAGGGTCCAAGGATGAAATGGGAGCAATGTCCTCTGATGGACCAGCTACTAACATTTCTTCCTCCTCAACTTCCTGTTGAGGGACAGTTGGTTCAGTAATAGCGGGTTCTGCGACCTGGACTTCTTCTGCCAGTTTTTGAAGTCTCCTTCTCTTAGGTTTGGGTGGCTGGGCTGCTGTGGAGGCATCAGTCTCAACTGAACTTGCCCTCCTTGTAACTCTCTTGGTGGGGGTCCTCTCTGATGGTTTTTCTTTTGTTGCTTTAGATTTTGTGGGCTTTTCTGTTGGGGCAGATGGAGGAACCCAGATTGGGTTAGAATTGCCCATTTCCATCAAGGCATTTGCATATACTTGGTCTGTCACCCTAGCAATCAGATTGGCAGAAATGCCCATAGACATTTCTATCTGATGTTGATCCTTCGGGAAACTCAATCTGTTATTGAATTCCACAGAATTGTCCCATTTGTGCTGTGTAAAGAAGGATTCCAGCATGTAGCTGATTTTTGTGGAGTGCCTTAAGCTGCTCCTCTTCACCTCGATCCCAGGGTTCCCTCCTTTTACAAACATAATCATCTTGGCCTCCTTTGCCAAGAGATCGAATAATATTCTACTCCAGTTTACTGGCAAGTTAAGCACCACAACAGTCAAAATCTTGAACTTCTCAGGGGTGACCTGGTCGTAAGAACCATTGTGGTTCAGGAATATTCTCTGAATGAATTCAAAAATGATTTTGAATTCTGGTGCAAGCAGTGCCCTAGTGAACATCTTGTTCATGTAACGTATGGGCACTACCATCACCATCTCTGCTGCTTCCTGAAGTTGGTCTTCACTGATGTCTGCCAAGGTGAGACCTTCATCTTTCAACTTGTATACATTGTCTATAATGTTTAAAACATTGTAAGTGGTGTTGCTGAGGGTGTTTCCCTTGCTAACCCTGATGGTTGCCTCGTTTCCACCCCTCTCTCCCTGCCATGAGAGATAAAAGGCAGCTACTTCTTTGGGCAAGAAGTGGAAAGGATGAGAGGTGACGATGTTGTGAAATCCTACAGCAAGAATAAACCAATATATGTATATAAGCACTATCCTTCCAGCAATGAAGTATGAGCGCCCAATAGTAGTTTACAAAATATAACGTTTTATACTACAGTACAAGTGAACACATACATGCAATGGGTAAAGACAATTTCAAGGTAAGTAAGAGAGATTTCATAGCAGGCATGATATAGAGCAGTTAAAAGAAAAGCTCATAAATCTTAAACCTTTGCAGCTTCTAACAAGGTCGAAGGCCTTGTTCAGTTTATGAAAACCGAAGGATTTGGGTGCCATTTTGGTAAGAATAGAGAGATTTTTCGAAGGATTGAGAGAGAGTTGGAAGGTGGAAGATTTCGCTAAGTGTTGAAGGTATGAAGAGTGAGTGATAGTTGAACCGCCTTATCAATTATATAAAGAAAAGAAAGATAAGTAAGGTAATAATATAATTTAATAAACTTCCCTTTTTCAGCTTTTTCCGCCTTTCCAAAGTGTAGACTTGCAGTCTATTACCGCCTCTATTTTGCGTATGATATACACGCTTTTGATTGTGGGGATGTGGAGTGGCGCATGTTGATTCATACTATGAAAAGTACATCCTTTTTCTTGATTTGGTAAATATCACCTTGATTACTGTTCCCAAACACAGAATCAATCATCACAAAAATAAAGATTTGATATACTGTGTCAGAAATTAGATATACGGTATGATTAAGTTGATATAATCGCCGTATATAGTTGACTTCCCCCCTTAACCAAGTAGTGAGATACATTAATAAAAGATATTAATTAATATCCACGTGGCATCAAGTAATCTGGTTCACATCTATATCTCGAGCTGTTTTGTTATCGATCAGTGTCTATTTTCTCGATCTGTACATGTTTTCTTTCAACATGATCTCTTATAAAATGATGTCTTACATCCACATGTTTGCATCTAGTATGCAAAACAGGATTCTGTGTGATAGCTATAGCACTTGAGCTGTCACAGAAGATGGGTATTTCCTTGACATCAATCTCATAATCTTTAAGTTGTTGTCTTAACCACAGTATTTGTGCACAACAACTTCCAGCTACCATATATTCTGCCTCTGTGGTTGATGTGGCAACAGATGTCTGTTTCTTTGAGAACCAAGAGATCAACTTATTTCCTAAAAATGACATGTACCAGATGTTGACTTTATGTCCAGCTTACATCCAGCATAGTCTGAATCTGTGTATCCAGTTAGCTCAAAGTTGTCTTCACATAGGTACCATAATACTACATGGGCTGTTCCTTTAAGATATCTTAATATATTCTTAGCTACTTCCATGTGAGACTCTTTAGGATTTTCTTGATGTCTTGCACATACACCTACTGCAAATGTGATGTCAGGTCGACTGGCAGTTAGGTATAATAGTGATCCTATGATCCCTCTGTATTGTGTAATATTAGCTGGTTTTCCTTCTGGATCAGGTTCAATTTTCCCATTGGTCTGCATTAGGATTTTAATTGTTTTGCTGTCTTTCATCCCAAATTTGGTTAGCAGATCGTTGATGTATTTTGTTTGATTAATGAAGATACCATCTGGTTCCTGCTTGACCTGCAAACCTAGAAAGAAACTCATCTCCCCCTTCATGGACATTTGATACTTATTCTTCATAAGTTCAGCAAATTTGTCACATAAATAGGTGGATTGAGATCCAAATATGATATCATCTACATAAATCTGTACCAGGAGGATATTTTCTTTGACTTTGATAATGAATAAAGTCTTGTCAACTGATCCTCTTCTGAATCCAAAATCTAGTAGAAATATTGATAATGTCTCATACCAAGCTCTAGGGGCTTGTATAAGACCATAGACTGCTTTTGCCAGTCTGTAAACTTTCTGGTTAGGATCTGCTTCTTCAAATCCAGGTGGCTGTTCCACATATACTTCTTCTTCAAGGATACCATTGAGGAAGGCACTTTTGACATCCATCTGGTATACCTTGAACCGTTTGTGTGCAGCATATGCTAAGAATAGCCTTATTGCTTCTAGTCTGGCTACGGGTGAAAATGTTTCATCAAAATCAATGCCTTCTTGTTGATTATAGCCTTTAGCTACCAATCTGGCTTTGTTTCTGACTACTTCACCATTCTCATCCCGTTTATTTTTGAACACCCATTTTACACCTATGACTCCTTGGTGTTTGGGTCTGTCTACGAGATACCAGACCTCATTCCTTTTGAACTCAATGAGTTCTTCTTGCATTGTTGTTATCCAATATGCATCTTGTAGTGCTTCATGAGCATCAGATGGTTCAATGCGTGAGAGATAACAACTTAACAATGCACTTTCTCCATGCATCCTTCTGGTTTTCACACGATCTGATGGGTTCCCAACAATCTGTTCTGGTGGATGATCTTGTATCTATTTCCTTCTCTTGGTTATCTCTTTATCTGATATCTCAGGTTCAGGATGATTTGTTGGTTCCTCAAATTCAGGGTGTGATGTAGAAGATGATTGGAATGGATTCTCATTAGGATTTTTTTCTGGATTTGGATTTTCAGATTGATTATCTTCTGCAATGACTGTTTTATTCCTTGGTGATCTGTTTTCATCCAGATTATGCTGTGTTGTTCCCCCTTGCTGTATGATCTCTTCAGCAATAGGTGGAGTGTTGATCTCTTCATCATCACTTTTTGAATTCCAGATAAGGATATCATAAAGTAATAGTTCATTCAACCTTCTTGTTGTCATCTGGTTTTCTGTCTGTTTTTCATCTAGTGATCTGTACTCAACAATAGACTCATCAAAAACAAAATGAGGTGTTACCTCCACAATATGAGAGTTCTTATTGTAGACTCGATATGCTTTACTAACATCAGAATATCCTAAGAATATTTCAGGGTCAGTTTTGCTATCAAAAGTCTTCAATTGAGATTTCCCATTATTGTGTATGTAACACAAACAACCAAAAGTTCGAAAGTAAGAAATTTTAGGCTTTCTGTTGTTCCAAATCTCATATGGTGTCTTTCCATGTCTGAGTGTGATGGATGATCTGTTTTGAGTATAGCAGGCTGTATAAATAGCTTCTGCCCAGAACTTCTTTTGTAGATTGGTTGCATTAAGCATTGTGCGAGCTGCTTCCTTTAGAGATCTGTTTCTCCTTTCAACAACTCCATTCTGTTGAGGAGTTCGAGCAGCAGATGTTTGATGAGTGATCCCCATCTTGTTGCAGTATGCTTCAATCTTTTGGTTGAGAAATTTTGTTCCTCGATCTGTTCTGATAGAGGTTATACTCATCTCCTTCTGTTTGGTGATCTTGTGTAGAAAATCAGGGAGTTTGTCTAGAGTCTCTTTCTTCTTCAACAGAAAGATGACCCAAGTGAATCTTGAGTAATCATCTATGATTACTAAGGTATATTTTCTCCCATTTATGCTTAGAGGTTTGACTGGACCAAACAAATCTAAATGCAAAAGCTCCAGTATTCTTGAGGTTGAGTGAGCTGTTTTGCTTGTAAATGATGATCTGGTCTGCTTTCCAGCTTGACAGGCTTCACATATATGATCTTTATCATATACTTGGTCTGGTAGACCTTCCACTAGTTTTTCTTTTGTAATCTTGATGATTGAATTGAAGTTTAGATGGCTCAATCTCTTGTGCCATAACCAACTCGTTTCTGATACTGTTTTAGTAACTAAACAAGTCTCGATCTGGTTTGTCCATTGGACAATATATAACCTGTCCTGCAGTTTACCGGTAAGGAGTATCTCATCTCCTTCCTTGTTCTTCACAAGACAATTGTTAGTATCAAAGATGATCTGATTACCATTAGCACAGAATTGACTTACAGAGAACAGATTGTGACTAAGACCCTCTACATACGAAACATTAGTGATGGTGGTCTTACAACCTTTTATATTTCCATATCTTTTGGTGTACCCTTTTGAGTTGCATCCAAAGGTGACCTGTGGTCCTGGCTTCTCTATGTAATCTGATAGAAGATTCTTATCACATGTCATGTGTTTTGAACAACCGCTGTCTATGATCCAGATTGCTCCTTTTGCTATCTTGCTCCTTCTTGCACTTTTCTGATCCTGCAATTAATTACACTTAGCTACTCTTCAACGTTTGAGTTCTTGGTTATTAGCAAATGTTCCCTTTCGAATCCAGAACATTTTTGGGTTAGGAACAGAAATATAATAAGTAATGATGTTCCCATCATCATCAATTTTAGATAAGGAGTGAATTTCAGATGGATGGAATCTCTCTATTCCATCATTCTTATGACTCTTCTTGATTGGTGGTGTTCTGTTGACATTCTTTGTTTGGTTGTCATTTTTCTTTGGCAATGTCCTATTAACATTTTTATGAGAACGATCTGTTTCTGTGTAACAGGCTGGTTGATTCTTTGTTTGACAGTACTGCCTGTTCACGGTCTCTTTCATGATCATCTTTTGTGGATGGCCTTTCTTGTTTTTCAAGTTTTTCACTTGATCTGGTATTTGTTTCCTTTCTGGTACAAAGTTGATGGTGCTTGAAGATTTTCCTGAGTGCCCTGGATATCCTAATCCAGATGTGCCCTATTGTTGCAGGTTGATCAGAAACTTAACACGTTCATCACTCTTGTAAATCATTTCTTTGCCTTTCTTGATCTTCTCTTCAGCAACATTGTTCCTATTAATGAGATCTTTAAATTTTGAATTCAAAGAGTGAATCTCACTATTCCTTCCCTTGATCTGTTCTTCCAGATCAGCTATTTGGGCAACGAATTGATTATTGGCTGTGCTCTGAATCTCTTCAGATTTCTTCAATCTGTCATTTTCTTCTACAACTTCTCTAAATAATCTCTTGATGCTCGAATAGCTTTTGAACATCTCATTTACTTCTTCCCAAGAGTAATCAGTTTGATCTTCATTATCCTGTTTCAGATTGATATCATTTGAGGAATTGGAATAGCATGAGTTTACCTCGACTTCATCCAGACTGTTATCTAGTCCCACATAGCATTCATCCCATCCTTCTTCATCATTAGCAAAGAAGGCTTCATCATTTTCTGATATCATTTGAGGAATTGGAATAGCATGAGTTCAGCTAACATGGCTTTTCGTTCATGTTTGAGTTTTCGATCTCTCTTTGCTCTCAACTCTTCTCTTTGGCTCTTGGATAGATCAGGACAATCTGTTTTGAAGTGACCTGTTCTGCCACAACCAAAGCAGGTATAATCTGTAGAGTTAGATGTTTTAGAGATTTTACCAGTCTGCTGTTTTGATTCTTCCTTGCTATCAGATCGATCATTGTCACGCTTCTTGTAGAATTTGTTTTTGTTGTCTTTATAGAAACGTCTGTATTTCTTCGATCTGATCTCAATTTTGTCCATACGTTTGGCTATCATTGCAAACTCTTTTAACAGTTTGTCATAGCCTTTCTCTTCATTTGGCAGTGAAGGTTCAGAAGATTCATGTGGTTTGCTCTTTGCTTTAAAGGCTACTTCTTTGTCCTTCTTAGAACTGCTTTCTGCCTTTTTGGACAGATGATTTGGTCCTCGTATTCTTTGAATGTCACATTCATGACCTTCAAGGTGATCAAATAATGCTTCTGTAGACAGATCATTGAAATCAGCGCGGAGAGGTTGCATTGCAGCATAGATCTCCCAGCTAGGTGGTAGTGCACTGAGTACTTTCATATTCTTCTCCCTTTGAGTATATTTGTTCTTATTGAATGCAGATATCTCAAGGAGAATTCCAGTGAATCTCATCTTCATTTGTTCTATTGTCTCGCCTGGTTTCATCTTGAATTCATCATATTTGTTGCAGGCTACAGACAGCTTGTTCTCAATCATGACTTCAGATCCTAGACACAAGTCTCTTAGGGCTTCCCACATCTCTTTGGCAGTAACCAAATCTAGGATTTTGGCCAGATGTACCCCTTTGACTGTGCTAGATATAATCCCTTTAGCAAAGTCATCCAGATTGGCTTCACGACGTTCTTCTGCTGTGTATTTTCTTGGGTCTTTTGGAACTATCTGTGTTGATACTCCAGTGGAGATGGTTACTGTTACTTCTTCAGTGATTTGTTGTGGCCCTTCTTCAATGATTTTCCACATCAGATAGTGATGGGCTTTGAGTGCCATCTTGATTCTGAAGCTCCATTCTCTATAACCTTGGATAGAGAATTCTTCTCAAGCCCTGACAACATATGACTCCATAGCAGATAGTATGCACGTGAATGAAAAAGGTTTTCCAAGATCTATTCAAGTTGACCACGCAGGTATTAACCTTGTGAAACAAAACAATGGTCGTATGAACCACTGCTCTGATACCACTTGTTGGTCCCGAAAGAGCAAGGTTTGGTGTATGGGGGGGGGGGGAATACACCAAATACAAACTTTCCAGTTTACTTGTTAAATCATCTGGTGGTTTGATGACTCTATCGATCTGGTACTACGCTGTAAGCAACGATCTGGTCAGTGATCTGGTCGCTGTCTGTTACAGCAGATCGATTCCTTCTTGGTATAAAATCATGGCCTTCATCCTATACTATTTATAGAAATGACTTCTATAGGAATAACTCCTTTACATGTCAAGTCATCTCATAATCTGTTCTTTAATAGAATTCACTTTAAATGTAGTGATCTGCTTTACACGTAGAACAGCTTAATGGAAAAGAACTAATTGTGTTTCGAAGGGTCACCATCAAAACCAAAAATATATTAGGGTTCCCAACAGAAGTGAAGGTGGTATTTATAGCCACTTTGAAGAAACTATCCGTTGGAGACGAAGGTGTCCTTCTTCATCGCATTAATGGCAGCATTAAATGCATGGCAGTGTTGTTGAGACACGCGCTGCCAAATGAGAGTTGTTTCCACCTTTCACGAGATTTCCCAGTGTATTGCCATACTGGGAATGATTCACCGTACTAGCGTTTTGATATTCTCGTACTTCATTCCTTAAAACATGTCTTTGATGTGACAATACACCGAGTGGTTGACTTGTGACAAATTTAGGTATGTCGGCAGTCCACCGTAGTTATTGTGAGGAGCAACTTGATCTTGAAGTAATGACAGTTAGCTGTTCTTCGTGTTGTACTTCTATCTTGTTGTCCTTTGTTTTGAATAGTAACAACCAGATCGTTTTTGTGGTAAACGATCTGCTGTATGTGATGACAGCGGGTGAATGCATTCATTTAGAGCAAGCTACACATCCTCTAGCAATGTCTTGAAACGATCTGATGTAGGTGTAGAGCAGTGGGCTGGACTTTAGAACGAGCTGCTCAACTACTTGAAGCAAACTACAAGTATGTTTTGCTTCCATCTAATGTCTAGAGAGCCAGATCGATATAAGTAAGCTTGAAACTTCAAACTACTTTTACATTTGTGATCTGTTAATAGATAAACTAGAAAATGAAACCAAAACAAGTAAAAGTGACAGTGAGCTGCTAATCTGTGAAGCAGATCGTTATTTAAATATAATAAAGCGATCTGCTCTCCATATTAGGAGCCAGTTGTCTTACATAAAGAAAAACTTGTTATGCACACAATCATTGTGTCCAGTCTATCTTGCTTGAATAGGACAGATCGTTATTTATGTTATAAAAATGATCTGCTTCTATTACACTTTAAGATAGCTTTAATAGATAACAATGACGGCCTGGTTTCGAGTAAACAATAAATCAAAGTGTAGTTTCGAAAAACATCATCAAAACAAATATAACTTTATGGGGTTCCCAACAATTTCCCCCTTTTTGATGATGTCGAAACCACACTAATATTTTCTTTTTAAGTGAAGAATTAATATTGAAGGCAGATAGAAAGCATAATAATAAATTGAAAATTATAAAAACATTGCCTGGACAAAGAGATATTGTCATCAGGTTGTTTTTCAAAATAAGCTTTCATTCTTCATTGATCAGCAGGATATTACAGATTACATATATATAACAGCTCACTGCTTTAAACAACAAAATAAATTTCATGAATGATGAGGTGAATGACTTTGTTCTTTTTCAACAGATTGGGATTGATGCCTTTGTTGTTCAGCCAGCTGCGCCCTCCTCCTTTCCACCATCTCTCGCTGTCTTAGTTCAGAAGGCACACCGAAACTAGCATAAATTCCATTGAAGATCCTTCGGTAGTCCTTATTATTGAAGTCAATAGGATAATTTATCATTTGAGCAGAGCGGTTGATAGCATTCAAAACAGCAGTATGGTCTACTTCTGTGGTTCCCGGTATCCTTGGATACAGAAGGGTTGTCTTTTTAGGAGCTGTTAGAGGGGTGTTTGTCATTGCCGACTGCCTGTAGAGATACTCTATGAACGATTGATTCTTGTGTTGGGATAGAAATTCGCGAAACAAATCGTCCACTGAGCCTCCTTGTACGTCTTGATCCATGAGATAGTAATGCTGCATTATGAACTCTTTTACCAGTTTATTCCATTGAGAAGCCTTCTTAGAGTGAATCCACGTTAAGCTTTGAGGCTCTGTCAATTGGAATTTCTCGAAGAATTTGAATATAGGATTTGATGGCTCATCTCCTTCTTCGTCGGGAGATTCATCTTTGTCATCTTTAGCGCCAGTTTCTCCTTGTCTTAGTTTTTCGGCCCTCCATAGTTTTCTGAACTCAGGGTCAGCGATCTGCTCCCCTTTGTACCCGTCCAGAAACATGTCTTCTTCTTCATCGGCCTCTAACATGACCTTCTTTCCTTTTCGGTCAGCTGCCTTTTTGGCCTCCTCCCTTTTTCGTTTTTCCTCGTTTTCTTTTTGTAGCTGCTTGGCTTCAGCAGCTTGTTTGGCAGTGAGCTTCTTCTTTTTGGGCGCAGCAGTTGGTTTCTTTTTGTGAGGAGCAGAAGGGGTAGCGGGTTGTACTTCCTTCTTCTCTTCCCCCTTTTCAACATCAGCAAGAAATTCTTTGGAGATTATTAGTCGAAGGGAGGCAATATCATCATGAAGAGCTTTGAACTTGGCTTCAGAATCCTCTTTGTAATGTAGGAATGTTGAAATGTTGCCATTTACTTCATTAAATTGCTTGGAGGCATCTTTGATGTGAGATTCAAAATTAACAGCCAGTGCGCTGTGAGCAACCTTCATGTCAGTGATTGACTTGTTGATTAAGAAGATTTCATCCGGTTGCAACATCAGCAGATTGTAGCATTTTGGGCAGCTGGTCTTGAATCATTGTAGGCAGCGCGCTTTTAACCACACTTGGAATCGTGGTTGTCTCCATTTCTTCATATTGCTGTTCAACGTGCTTTTTAACTTCAGCGACTGTTGGGAACCCTAAGGTTTTTTTTTTAGTTTTTAATGATGGTCTTTCGAAACACACTTAGCTATTTTTAGAGCTTAAACTATTCTACGTGTAAAAACAGATCACTAGCGATAAAGTGAATCCTATTATGGAACAGATTAGGAGATGACTTAATGTGTAAAGGAAATATTCCTATAGAGGTCAATCTCAACTTAGAATAGGATGAAAGTCAAGATTTCACGCCAAAAGGAATCGATCTGCTGTAACAGACAGTGACCAGATCGATGACCAGATCGATGCCTACAGCGAGGAACCAGAACGATTGAGTCATCAATCCACCAGCTGACATCATCCTACACATCATATGCTCTTGCCACGTCAAGATCAAGTCCATCCAACTGGGATTGGATAGAAGATCTTCGGTTAACACATAGAAGGAAAGAGACCGTTAGCAAACTGCTTTCCATAACTCAAAGTTTGAGTCAACCTTTCCTATATGGCAAGAACAGATATGATGGAAACCATTGATTGGCAATATACCATCTATCTCACGTCAATCAACAAACGGCTAGAATTTCAAATTCAATGCCTATATAGTTGAAGTTAGAAATCTGGAGAAATATAGAACATACGCGCAAGCTAAACTGTTGTTATACTTTCAAGCAATCTGCCATCCAGACTTAGAGCTTCAACACCTTGTAATTCTACATCACACCAACCACCTCGATTCAAGTATGTCTTATCGAGAGAAAGGAGATCACCCTGCTAGCTAGTAGTTTTCTAGTGGTAACGTAGAGGTAATCTGTTGTAAAGGGACACGACCCTTATTTCGTGCATAAGTATCTTTCTAGTTGTGATTGATACTTGTGACTCGTTCTCCACGAGTATAAAGAAGCAGAGTATCCTAGTAGTGGATAATCTGGTCTAGTTTTGACCAGATCGTGGACGTAGGGATTTCCCAAACCACGTTAAACAACTGTGTGCTTTATATTCTTGCATATCTATTTTCTGTTGTTTATTATTCTAACCCCTTTGCACTATCATTCGATTTGCATCTCAATCAATCTCTTAAACAATCTGGATAATACTTAAGGTTTTCTAAACAAGAGCAATCGCTATTCCACCATTATTCCGCACTCACTTAAAAAGTAATAAGATCACTCTTATTATTAGCTAAGTGTTTTCACTAAGAGAGTAATCTGTTTGGACTAAACTGCTATTGATCTGCATATCGATCTGTCTAGTCATCTTTGAGCAATTTCTTATACAGTATAGCTTGAATTCTCTCATAACTTGTCAAGTAAACTGAAAAGTTTGTATTTGGTGTATTCCCCTCCCCCATACACCAAACCTTGCTCTTTCGGGACCAACAAGTGGTATCAGAGCAGTGGTTCAAACTGACCATTGTTTGTTTCACAAGGTTAAAACCTGCGTGGTCTACTTGAATAGATCTAGGAAAACCTTTTTCATTCACTAGCATATTATCTGTTATGGAGTCATCTGTTGTCAGGGCTTGCGAAGAATTATCTATCCAAGGATATAGAGAATGGAGCTTCAGAATCAAGATGTGTCTTAAAGCACATCACTGCTTGATGTGGAAAGTAATCGAAGAAGGGCCACTCGCAATTACAGAAGAATCAAATCGTATCACGGATACAGGAGTGGTCAAAGAATCTGTACTAAAGGATTCCAGAAAATACACTTCTGAAGAAAGGAGAGAAGCAAATCTTGATGACTTTGCCAAAGGGATCATCTCCAGCACGGTCAAAGGCATACATCTGGCTAAAATCTAAGATCTGGATACTGCCAAGGAAATGTGGGAAGCCTTAAGAGACCTAGCCCTAGGATCTGAAGTAATGATTGAGAACAAACTGTCTCTTGCCTGCAACAAATATGATGAATTCAAAATGAAACCAGGCGAGACAATAGAACAGATGAAGATGAGATTCACTGGAATCCTCCTTGAGATATCTGCGTTCAAAAAGAACAAATATACTCAAAGGGAGAAGAACATGAAAGTTCTTAGAGCTCTTCCACCAAGCTGGGAGATCTATGCTGCAATGCAACCTCTAAGAGCAGACTTCAATGAACTGTCCACTGAAGCCTTATTTGATCATCTCGAAGGTCATGAATGTGACATTCAAAGAATTCGAGGACCAGATCATCTGTCCAAAAAGGCAGAAAGCAGCTCGAAGAAGGACAAAGAGGTAGCCTTCAGAGCGAAGAGCAGACCTAATGATCTTTCTGAGCCTACTACTCCAGATGAAGAGAAAGGCTATGACAAACTTTTAAAAGAGTTTGCGATGATCGCCAGAAGAATGGACAAAATGGAGATCAGATCAAAGAAATACAGACCCTTCTACAAAGATAACAAGAGAAACTTCAACAAGAAGTATGACAATGATCGATCTGATGACAAGAATGAGTCCAAGAAGCAGACTGCTAAAACAACAAAGAACTCTAGCTCTACAGACTACACTTGCTTTGAATGTGGCAGATCAGGTCACTTCAAAACAGATTGTCCTGATCTGTCCAGAAATCAAAGAGAAAAACTAAGAGCTAAAAGAGATCGAAAGCTTAAATATGAGCATAAATCCATGATAGCTGAACAGAACTCAAGCAGCTCGAGTCATTTCTCAGATAGCTCATCAGAAAATGATGAAGCTTTCATTGCTGACGACGAAGAAAGCTGGAATGAATGCTATGTGGGATTGGACAACGGTCTAGATGAAGTTGAGGTAAATTCCTGCTACTCAAATTCCTCAGATAATAATAATGATCTTGAACAGGAAAGTGAAGATCAAGCAGAATACTCATGGGATGAAATAGATGAGATGTTCAAAAGTTACTCAAGTATCAAGAGGCTGTTTAAAGAAGTTGTTGAAGAGAATGAAAGATTAAAGAAAGTTGAGCAGACTCTAAGCACAGCAAACACACAATTTGTTGCTAAAATAAACGATCTGGAAGAACAGATCAAGAGTAAAGACAGTGAGATCCACTCACTTAACTCAAAAGTTAAGGATCTGGTTACAAGAAACAATGTTGCTGAGGAAAAGATCAAGAAAGGAAAAGAAATGATTTACAAGAGTTATGAGCGTGCCAAGTTGCTAATCAATCTGCAACAAAAAGGCACATCTGGATTAGGATATCCAGGTCACTCAGAAAAGTCCTCTGGAACCATAAACTTCGTACTTGAAAGGAAGCAGATACCAAATCAAGTGAAAGACTTGAAAAACTAGAAAGGTTATACTCAAAAGATGATAATAAAAGATGCGAAGAACAGACAGTATCATCAAACAAAGGGACAACCAGCTCACTACACAGAAAAAGATCACCTTCAAAAAGTAAATGTCAACAGGACAAAAATTGTCAACAGGACAATACCTACTAAGAAGGGATTGAAGAAAGATGGAATAGAGAGATATCATCCATCTGAAATTCACTCTATATCTAAAGTTGATAATGAGGGGAACATCATTACCTGCTATATTTCTGTTCCTAATCCTAGAATGTTCTGGATTCGAAAAGGAATGTTTGCTAATAATCAAGCACCCAAACGTTGAAAGGGTAGCTAAATTTAATTAATTGCAGGATCAAAGAACTGCAAGAAGGAGTAAGGTTGCAAGAGGAACCATCTGGATAATAGATAGTGGTTGTTCAAAACACATGACATGTGACAAGAACCTACTATCAGATTACATAGAGAAACTAGGACCACAGGTCACTTTTGGATGTAATTCAAAAGGATATACCAGAGGGTATGGAAACATCAAAGTTGGCAAGACCACTATCACTAATGTGTCATATGTTAATGGTAATCAGATTGTTTTCTGTTTTCTGTAAGTCAGTTTTGTGCTAATGGTAATCAGATTGTTTTTAATACTAACAACTGTCTGGTAAAGAACAAGGAAGGAGATGAAATACTCCTTACTGGTAAACTGCAGGATAGGTTATATATTGTCCAGTGGACAAATCAGATCGAGACCTGCTTAGTCACTAAGACTATATCAGAAACCAGCTTGTTATGGCATAAGAGACTAAGCCATCTAAACTTTAAATCAATTAACAAGATTGCTAAGGAAAAGTTAGTGGAAGGACTACCAGATCAAGTGTATGATAAAGATCACATATGTGCTGCATGTCAAGCTGGAAAGCAAACCAGATCATCTTTTACAAGCAAAACAGCTCACTCAACATCAAGGATACTGGAGCTGTTACATCTTGATCTGTTTGGACCAGTCAAACCACTAAGTATTAATGGGAGAAAGTACACATTGGTAATCATAGATGATTACTCAAGGTTCACTTGGGTCATCTTTTTGTTAAAGAAGAAAGAGACTCTAGACAAGCTCCTTGACTTCCTTCACAAGATCACAAAACAGAAAGAGATGAGTATAACGTCTATCAGAACAGATCGAGGAACATAATTTCTCAACCAGAAGATTGAAGCATACTGCAACAAGATAGGAATCACTCATCAAACATCTGCTGCTCGAACTCCCCAACAAAATGGAGTTGTTGAAAGGAGAAACAGATCACTCAAGGAAGCAGCTCGCACAATGCTCAATGCAACAAATCTACCAAAGAAATTCTGGGCAGAAGCTATATACACAGCCTGCTATACTCAAAACAGATCATCCGTCACAATAAGACACTGAAAAACACCATATAAGATTTGGAACAGCAGAAAGCCTAAGATTTCTGCTGTCTGTGTTACATACACAATAATGGGAAATCACAATTGAAAACTTTTGATAGCAAAACTGACCCTGGAATATTCTTAGGATATTCTGATGTTAGTAAAGCTTATCGAGTTTACAATAAGAACTCTCATATTGTGGAGGTAACACCTCATATTATTTTTGACGAGTCTACTATTGAGTACAGGTCACCAGATGAAAAGCAGACAGAAAATCAGGTGACTACCAGAAGGATGAATGAACTACTACTTGAAGATATTCTTGTCTGGAACTCAAAAAGTGAGGATGAAGAAATTGTAACTCCACCTGTTGCTGAAGAGATCATACAGCAAGGGGGAATATCACAACACAATCTGGATGAAAACAGATCATCAACAGAAAACAATGAAACAATCATTACAAACGATGAACAACATGAAAATCCAAATTCAGAAGAAAGCCCAGATGAGAATCCATTCCAAACCATATCAACAACACACCCTGAGTTTGAGGAACCAACAGATCAACCTGATCCTGAAATATCTGATGAAGAGATGACCAGAAGAAAAAGATGGATACAAGATCATCCACCAGAACAGATCGTTGGGAACCCATCAGATCGTGTGAAGACCAGAAGAATGCATGGAGAAAGTGCATTGTTAAGCTGTTATCTCTCTCACATGGAGCCATCTGATGCATATGAAGCACTTCAAGATGCAGATTGGATAACAGCAATGCAAGAAGAACTCAATGAGTTCAAAAGGAATGAAGTCTGGTATCTCATGGACAGACCCAAACACCAAGGTGTGATTGGTGTAAAATGGGTGTTCAAAAATAAGCGAGATGAGAAAGGTGAAGTAGTAAGAAACAAGGCCAGATTGGTAGCTAAAGGCTATAATCAACAAGAAGGCATTGATTTTGATGAAACATTCGCACCAGTAGCCAGATTAGAAGTTATAAGGTTATTTCTAGCATAGGTTGCTCACAAACGGTTCAAGGTATACCAGATGGATGTCAAAAGTGTCTTCCTTAATGGCATCCTTGAAGAAGAAGTATATGTGGAACAGCCACCTGGATTTGAAGAGGCAGATCCAGATCAGAAAGGGCGAAGGCAGTCTATGGTCTAAAACAAGCCCCTAGAGCTTGGTATGAGACCTTATCAACCTTCCTACTAGAATCTGGATTCAGAAGAGGATCTGTTGACAAGACTTTGTTTATCATCAAAGTCAAAGAAAACATTCTCTTAGTCCAGATCTATGTAGATTATATCATTTTTGGATCTCAATCTACCTATCTGTGTGATAAATTTGCTGAACTTATGAAAAAATAAGTACCAAATGTCCATGATGGGAGAAATGAGCTTCTTTTTAGGTTTGCAGGTCAAGCAGCTACCAGATGGTATCTTTATTAATCAGACAAAATACATTAACGATCTACTGACCAAGTTTGGGTTAAAAGACAGTAACCCTGTAAAAATCCCAATGCAAACAAATTGGAAAATTGATCCAGAACCAGAAGGAAAACCAGCAAACATTACTCAATACAGAGGGATCATAGGATCATTACTATACCTAACTGCCAGTCGACCTGACATCACATTTGTAGTAGGTGTATGTGCAAGATATCAAGCAAATCCCAAAGAGTCTCACATGGAAGCAGCTAAGAAGATACTAAGATATCTTAAGGGAACAGCCCGTGTAGGATTATGGTATCCATGTGAAGACAATTTTGAGCTAACTGGATATACTGACTCAGATTATGCTGGATGTAAACTGGACAGAAAGTCAACATCTGGTACATGTCAGTTTCTAGAAAATAAACTGATTTCTTGGTTCTCAAAGAAACAGACATCAGTTGCCACCTCAACTACAGAGGCAGAATATATAGCAGCTGGAAGTTGTTGTGCACAAATACTATGGTTAAGACAACAGCTTAAAGATTATGAGATTGATGTCAAGGAAATACCAATTTTCTATGATAGTTCAAGTGCTATAGCAATCACACAGAACCCAGTGTTGCACACCAGATGCAAACATGTGGATGTGAGACATCACTTCATAAGAGACCATGTTGAAAGGAAACATGTACAGATTGAGAAAATACACAGTGAAGTTCAGAGAGCAGACATTCTCACTAAGGCATTACCAGAAGAAAGATTTAAGATGCTTTGTGGAAAACTAGGACTTTTAAATCTTGAAGAAAGGACCAGATTGATCTAAACCAGATCAAATTCAATATTCCAACAGGGAATCAAAACCAGATCATCATGGTCCAGATTGATAAAATCCAGATCACGAGAAATTCTAACAGGGAATTGACACCAGATCACTGAGTATATGTCAATAACGATTAATCAAATTCCAACTGGGAATTAGTAAAGGAGTCAAAACACCAGATTGAACGGTGGCACAACCAGATCGATAGTTCTCACTATGCAAGAGATCGACCTTGACCAGATTACTAAATGCCACGTGGATATTAATTTAATATATTTCTTATTAATTATCCCATTACTTGGTTAAGGGGGAAAGATCAACTATATATGGGGACTAATTATACAAAATATCTAATTTCTGACTCTAGATATCAAATCTTTTATTTTTTGATGATTAAGTACAGTAATTGGGAAACGTGATCGATGAAATATCTTCCAAATCAAGAAAAAGAGAGAAAATGACTGCAACAAAAACAACGCGCCACGTCACAACCGTTTGATCAAGCGCGTGCATCACACGATAAAGAGAGGCGGTTATAGACTGTAAACCTAGAACATGGAAAGGCGGGAAAAGCTGAAAAAGGGAAGGATTTCTGAATATTTTATTTACTTATCTTCTCTTTCGTTTATATGTTTGATAAGTTGTTTCATCTATCACTTACACTTATATTTCTCGAAACACTTAGCAAAATTTCCTCTCTTTCAAACTCTCTCTACTTTCGAAATTCACTCTGTTTTAGTAACAATGGCACCCAAATCCTCTGTTTTTCTTGACCAAGTGAACTTTCTGAAACCATATCTGCACCAAGACCTTTTCGCCACTCTTGATACCTTCGGGTTTCACAAACCAGAAAAGGCATTTGATCTTGTTCGCCAATGCAAAGGTTCACGATTTTATGGTTTTGTTGTGATTTGTCCTATGTTATTTTTCAAACATGCGTTTTGAACTGTTTTCTTTTCTCATCTGCATATACGAATGGTTATGGTTACTGTGATATACACTGCTAGACTGTATAAACTGTTTTGGGCACTTATACTTCACTGATGGAAGGATAGTGCTCACATATGCTCTTCTGTGTTTCCTGTAGGCTTCCACAATATTATCACTTCACACCCAGTTCATTTCCTACCCAAGGATGTTGCTGCTTTCTACCTCTCATGGTAGGGAGAGAGGGGTGGAGACGAGGCAACCATAAGGGTGAGTAAAGGGAACACTATCAGCAAATCCTCGTACAACGTCATCAACATCATCAACGACGTTTACAAAGTGAAAGATGAAGGTCTTGATTTCACGCCAAAAAGAAAAACTGATTTTCAATACGAGTTTGAGAAATTTCAGAGCATTCAAGATATAGAACAATTAAAAAGAAAAACTCATAAATTTGAAACCTTTGCAGCGTCTAACAAGGTCGAAAGCCTTGTCCAGTTTGTGAAAACCGAAGGTGTCAAGAACAACGTAGAGATCTTGATGAATGTATGGGTTCAAAAATTTCACTTGCTCAAGAAACAGAGAAGATTTTGGAGCCATGTTGACAGGTAAGTTTTTGAAGATTGAGAGAGTTTGAAAGGATGAAAAATTTGCTAAGTGACGAAGAGGAAGAATGTATGTGATAATCGAACTGCCTTATCAAAAATATATATAGATAAGTGATAAACAAGCTAATAAATTAATTGATATTCTCCCATTTTTCAGCTTTTCCCGCCTCTCGGAGTAATAGACTTAGAGTCTATTATCTTCTCTCTTCTACGTTTGGTACACGCGCTCAATCCTACAGTTTTGGTATGGCGCGTGTTTGTTTTGGCCGTCAATTTTCTTCCTTTTTCTTGGTTTGGTAAAAATCTCCTCGATCACGTTTCCCAAGCACTGTACTTAATCATCAAAAATAAAAAATTTGGTATATAATGTCAGAATTTAGATATATATGCTATGATTAAATTGATTTAATCGCTGTATCTTGTTGACTTTCCCCCTTGACCAAGTAATGGGAAATAAAAGAACTAATTAATATCCACGTGGCTGTTGGTCATCTGGTCCAGATCGATCTCCTTATTATTGAACTGTTGTCAACATTGTCGATCTGTTTATGCCACTTTCCAATTTGGACATCAATCTAGTGTGATGACCTTTTAATAATTCCCAGTTGGAATTTTACATGATCTGGTCTATATCAATCTGGATTATGTCAATCTGGTTCTAATTCCCTGTTGGAATATGATGATCTTGTGTCAATTCCCAGTTGGAATTTTACCTGATCTGTTCTAAGACTATCTGGTCCTTTCTTCCAGATTTAACAATCCTAATTTCCCACAAAGCATCTTAAATCTTTCTTCTGGTAATGCTTTGATGAGAATATCTACTCTTTGTATCTCAGTGTGTATCTTCTCAATCTGTACATGTTTTCTTTCAACATGGTCTCTTATAAAGTGATGTCTCACATCTACATGTTTGCATCTAGCATGCAAAACAGGATTCTGTGTGATTGCTATAGCACTAGAACTATCACAAAAAATAGGTATCTCCTTGACATCAATCTCATAGTCCTTGAGTTGTTGTTTTAACCACAGTATTTGTGCACAACAGCTCCCTGCCGTCATATATTCAGCTTCTGTGGTTGATGTGGCAACAGATGTCTGCTTCTTTGAGAACCAAGAGATTAGTTTATTTCCTAAGAACTGACATGTACCAGATGTTGACTTTCTGTCCAGCTTACATCCAGCATAATCTGAATCTGTGTATCCAGTTAGCTCAAAGTTATCTTCACATGGATACCATAATCCAATGTGAGCTATTCCCTTAAGATATCTTAATATCATCTTAGCTGCTTCCATGTGAGACTCTTTTGGGTTTGCTTGATATCTTGCACATACACCTACTGCAAATGTGATGTCAGGTCAAATGGCAGTTAGGTAGAGTAGTGATCCTATGATCCCTCTGTATTTGAGTGATATTAGCTGGTTTTCCCTCTGGATTAGGATCAATTTTCCCATTGGTCTGCATTGGGATTTTAACAGGTTTACTGTCTTTGATCCCAAATTTAGTCAGCAGGTCGTGAACATACTTTGCTTGATTAATGATGATGCCATCTGGTAACTATTTGACCTGCAAACCTAGAAAGAAACTCATTTCGCCCATCATGGACATTTGATACTTATTTTTCATAAGTTCAGCAAATTTATCACACAAATAAGTAGATTGGGATCCAAATATGATATCATCTACATATATTTGTACTAAAAGGATATCACACAAATAAGTAGATTGGGATCCAAATAAGTAGATTGATGATGAACAAAGTCTTGTCAACTGATCCTCTTCTGAATCCAGATTCTAGTAGAAATGTAGACAGTGTCTCGTACCAAGCTCTAGGGGCTTGTTTTAGACCATAGACTGCTTTCGTCAGTTTGTATACTTTCTGGTTTGGATTTGCTTCTTCGAATCCAGGTGGCTGTACCACATAAACTTCTTCTTCAAGGATACCGTTTAGAAAGGCACTTTTGACATCCATCTGGTATACCTTGAATCTTTTGTGCGCAGCATATGCCAAGAACAACCTTATTGCTTCTTGTCTGGCTACAGGTGCAAATGTTTCATCAAAATCAATGCCTTCTTGTTGATTATAGCCTTTAGCTACTAATCTGGCTTTGTTTCTGACTACTTCACCATTCTCATCTCATTTATTTTTGAACACCCATTTTACACCAATTACTCCTTAGTGTTTGGGTTTGTCTACGAGATACCAGACCTCATTCCTTTTGAACTCATTAAGTTCTTCTTGCATTGCTGTTATCCAATCTGCATCTTTTAGTGCTTCATGAGCATCAGATGGTTCAATGCGAGAGAGGTAGCAGCTCAACAAGGCACTTTATCCATGCATTCTTCTTATTTTCACACGATCTGATGGGTTCCCAACAATCTATTCTGGTGGATGATCTTGTATCCATCTCCTTCTCCTGGTCATCTCTTCATCAGATATCTCAGGATCAGGTTGATCTATTGGTTCCTCAAATTCATAGTGTGTTGTTGGTGCAGTTTGAAATGGATTTTCATTTGTTTCAGCCTCTGGATTTAAATTTTCAGATTGATCATTATCTGCAATGACTGTTTCATTGCTTTTTGTTGGTGATCTGTTTTCATCCAGATTATGTTGAATTGTACCCCCTTGCTGTATAATTTCTTCAGCAATTGGTGGAGTGTTGATCTCTTCATCATCCCTTTATGAATTCCATATGAGAATATCTTCTAAGAGCAACTCATTCATCTTTTTTGAAGTCATCTGGTTCTCTGTCTGTTTATTTACGGGTAACCTGTACTCAACAATGGACTCATCAAAAACAATATGAGGTGTTACCTCCACAATATGAGAGTTCTTATTATAGACTCGATACGCTTTACTGACATCAGAATATCCCAAAAATATTCCAAGATCAGTTTTGTTATCAAAAGTCCTTAATTGAGATTTCTCATTCTTGTGTATGTAACACAAACAGCCAAAAGTACGAAAGTATGAAATCTTAGGCTTTCTGTTGTTCCAGATCTCATATGGAGTCTTTCCATGTCTGAGTGTGATTGATGATCTATTCTGAGTATAACAGGCTATGTAGACAGCTTCTGCCCAGAATTTCTTGGGTAGATTGGTAGCATTTAGCATAGTACGAGCTGCTTCTTTAAGTAATCTGTTTCGCCTTTCAACAACTCCATTTTGTTGAGGTGTTCTAGCAGCTGAAGTTTGATGAGTGATTCCCATCTTATTGCAGTATGCTTCAATCTTCTGGTTGAGAAATTCTGTTCCTCGATCTATTCTGATAGTAACTAAACTCACCTCTTTTCTGTTTGGTGATCTTGTGTAAAAAATCAGGTAGTTTGGCTAATGTCTCTTTCTTCTTTAACAGAAAGATGACCCAGGTGAACCTGGAGTAATCATTTATGATTACTAAGGTATATTTTCTTCCATTTATGCTTAGTGGTTTAACTGGTCCAAACAGATCCAGATGCAAAAGCTCCAGTATTCTTGATGTTTAGTGAGCTGTTTTGCTTGTAAAGGATGATCTGGTTTGCTTTCCAGCTTGGCAGGCATCACATATATGATTTTAATCATATACTTAAAATTTATGTGACTCAACCTCTTGTGCCATAACTAGCTTGTTTCTGATACAGTTTTAGTGACTAAACAGGTCTCGATCTAGTTTGTCCACTGGACAATATATAACCTATCCTGCAATTTTCCGGTAAGGAGTATCTCATCTCATTCCTTGTTCTTCACAAAGCAGTTGTTAGTATCAAAAACGATATGATTACCGTTAGCACAGAACTGACTTACAGAGAACAGATTGTGACTAAGACCCTCAACATACGAAACATTTGAGATGGTGGTCTTGCCAACTTTTATATTTCCATATCCTCTGGTGTATCCTTTTGAGTTACATCCAAAGGTGACCTGTGGTCCTGGCTTTTTAATGTAATCTGATAGTAGATTCTTGTCACAAGTTATGTGCTTCGAACATCCATTATCTATTATCCAGATTGTTCCTCTAGCTATCTTGTTTCTTCTTGCAGTCTTCTGGTCCTGCAATTAATTACACTTAGCTACCCTTCAACGTTTGGGTGCTTGGTTATTAGCAAATGTTCCCTTTCGAATCCAGAACATTTTTGGGTTAGGAACAGAAATATAGCAGGTAATGATGTTCCCATCATTATCAACTTTAGACAGAGAATGGAATACATATGGATGATGTCTCTCTATTCCATCATTCTTTGATCCCTTCTTAGTGGGTAATGTCCTGTTGACATTCTTGTTGGGTAATGTCCTGTTGACATTCTTTTTATGAACATGATATGTTTCTGTGTAATGAGTTGGTTGTCCCTTTGTTTGATGGTATTGTCTGTACCCAGTCTGTTTCACCATCATCTTCTAGGGATGATCTTTCTTGTTCCTTAGATCTATTACTTGATCTGGTATTTGCTTTATCTCTAGTACAAAGCTTATGGTTCCCGAAGACTTTTCTGAGTGACCTGGATACCCTAATCCAGATGTGCCCTTTTGCTGCAGATTGATTAGCAGCTTGGCACGCTCATCACTTTTGTAGATCATTTCTTTGCCTTTCTTTGTCTTTTCTTCAGCTACGTTGTTTCTGTTGATGAGGTATTTAACCTTAGAGTTTAGAGAGTGAATCTCTCTTATCCTTTTCTTTGATCTGTTCTTCCAGATCAGCTATTTGGACAACGAATTGGGTATTAGCTGTGCTCAGTATATGTTCTGATTTCTTCAGCCTATCATTTTCTTCTACTACTTCTCTAAAAAGTATTTTGATGCTCGAATAGCTCTTGAACATCTCATTTACTTCTTCCCATGAGTATTCAGATTGATCTTCTACTTCCTGTTCAAGATCATTATCATTTGAGGAATTTGAATTGCAAGAATTTACCTCAACTTCATCCAGACCGTTGTCTAGTCCTACATAGCATTCATCCCAGCTTTCTTCATCATTAGCAAAGAATGCTTCATTATTCTCTGATGAGCTGTCTGAAAAATGACTCAAGCTACTTGAATCTTGTTCAGCTAGCATGGCCTTGCGCTCATATTTGAGTTTTCGATCTCTTTTTGCTCTCAGCTCTTCTCTTTGGCTTTTGGACAGATAAGGGCAATCTGTTTTGAAGTGACCTGTTCTGCCACAACCAAAGCAGGTATAATCTGTTGAGTTAGGTGTTTTTGAGATTTTACCTGTCTGCTGTTTTGATTCATCCTTATTATCAGGTCGATCATTGTCACGTTTCTTGTAGAATTTGTTCTTGTTATCTTTGTAGAAACGTCTATATTTCTTCGATCTGATCTCCATCTTGTCCATGCGTTTGGCTATCATAGCAAACTCTTTTAAGAGTTTGTCATAACCTTTCTCTTCATCTGGTGTAGAGGATTCAGAAGGTTCCTCTGTTTTGCTCTTCGCTTTGAAGGTAACTTCTTTTTCTTTCTTTGAACTACTGTCTGCCTTGTTGGAAAGATGATCTGGTCCTCGAATTCTTTGAATGTCACATTCATTACCTTCAAGGTGATCAAATAAAGCTTCAGTAGAGAGTTCATTGAAATCTGCACGAAGTGGTTGCATTGCAGCATATATCTCCCATCTAGGTGGAAGTGCTCTGAGTACTTTCATGTTTTTCTCTCTTTGAGTATACTTGTTCTTATTGAACGCTGATATCTCAAGGAGGATTCCTGTGAATCTCATTTTCATTTGCTCAATGGTCTCGCCTGGTTTAATTTTGAATTCATCGTATTTGTTGCAGGCAAGAGACAGCTTGTTCTCAATCATGACTTCAGATCCTAGACACAAGTCTCTTAAGGCTTCCCACATCTCTTTGGCAGTATCTAGATCTTGGATTTTGGCTAGATGTACGCCTTTGATTGTGCTAGATATGATCCCTTTAGCAAAGTCATCCAGATTGGCTTCGCGACGTTCCTCTGCAGTATATTTCTTGGATCTTTGGGGGCTATCTGTGTAGTTACAACAGTTGAAGTAGTTACTGTCACTTCTTCAGTGATCTGTAGTGGGCCTTCTTCTATAACTTTTCACATCAGATAGTGATGGGCTTTGAGTGCAGTTTTGATTCTGAAACTCCATTCTCTATATCCTTGGATGGAGAATTCTTCACAAGCCCTAACAACAGATGATTCCATAGCAGATAGTATGCACGTGAATGAAAGATAGGTTTTCCTAGATCTATTCAAGTTGACCAGGCAGGTTTTATCCCTGTGAAACAGAAACAATAGTCGTTTGAACCACTGCTCTGATACCACTTGTTGGTCCCGAAAGAGCAAGGTTTGGTGTATGGGGGGGGGGGGAATACACCAAATACAAACTTTTCAGTTTACTTGGTTATTTATTAGAGAGTTCAAGCTATTCTAGAATAAGAAATTGCTCGGCAGATGACTAACCAGATTGATCAGAAGATCGATACCAGGTCAGTCCAAATAGATAGCTCTCTAGTGAAGACACTTAGACAATAATAAGAGTGATCTTATTATTTTCTAAGTATTGTGTGTGCGGAAATATGGTGGATTTAGTGAGTGCTCTTATAAAGAAAACCTTAAAGATTAACCTGATTGATTAAAGCAGATTGATTAGAGATGCAGACTATATGCAAGTGTAGGGAGTTAGTATAATAAACAACTGAAAGTAAATATGCAGAAAGATAAATGACACAGCTGTTTAACGTGGTTCGGGAAATCCCTACATCCACGATCTGATCAAAACTAGACCAAATTATCCACTACCAGGATACTCTTTCTTCTTTATACTCGTGCAGAACGAGTCACAAGTATCAATCAAAACTAGAAGGATACTTATGCACGAAATAAGGGTCGTGTTCCTTTACAACAGATTACCTCTACGTTACCACTAGAAAACTGTAACGCCCCCATTCTTTAAATAAGGACATTACGAAAAAAACTTTACTTTTCTTTCTTCATTTAATATTATAAATGATATTATGAACTATGTTTTAAGATAAGCAGCGGAGAGTATAATAAAAATTTTACAAAAGGACGGCATATCCCCTATAATTATGTAAAGACCCGCTCTTTTCGTTAGACCCATTTGTGTCCAATACGT
>JAPKLX010000298.1:123724-134337 GCA_026898415.1 Leonotis leonurus
CTAGCTAGCAGGGTGATCTCCTTTCTCTCGATAAGACAGACTTGAATTGAGGTGGGGTTGGTGTGATGTAGTATCACAATTTGTTTGAAGCTCTTAGTCTGGTTCAGAGAATGCTTGAGAGTATGTTGTCAATATAGTTCGCGTGCGTGTTATATATCTTCTCCAGACCATGGCTCCAAATATATATAGGCAGAGAATTTTAAAATTCTAGCCGTTGTTGATTGGCGTGAGATTGATTGTAGATTTCCAATCAATGATATCCATCATATCTCTTCTTGCCTTGTAGAAAACGTTGACTCAATCTTTTAAGTATGGAAAGCAGATCACTAACGGTTGCTTTCCTTCCTTATGTCAATCGCAGGTTCTTTACCCAATCCCTGTTGGATGGGCTTCAACTTTGACGTGGAAAGATGGTATGATGTGTAGGATGATGTCATCTGGTGGTTTGATGACTCTATCGATCTGGTGCTTCGCTGTGATCATCGATCTGGTCAGTGATCTGGTCGTTGTCTGTTTCAGCAGATCGATTCCTTCTTGGCATGAAATCTTGGCCTTCATCCTATACTATTTATAGAAATGACTTCTATGGGAATAATTCCTTTACATGTCAAGTCATCTCCTAATCTGTTCTCAAACAGAATTCACTTTATATGTAGTGATCTGTTTACACGTAGAATAGTTTAATACTAACAAGAACTAAGTGTGTTTCGAAGGATCATCATCAAAACCAAAAATACATTAGGGTTCCCAACAATTTCTCCCTTTTTGATGATGTCGAAACCACACTTTACAAATATGTCCTAATAACTTATTAAGAGTGATCTGGTTAGATAGCCAGATTGATTATGTTTCGTTATTAAGTTATAACGATTAAAGCAGTTTATATATGTTCTGGACAATAAGGAGTTGTCATCAGAAACTCAAATGAACTTTCATAGATAAGGGCAAATTCAGATTACAGTTCATCAAAACAAGAATAGGAATTACAGATTATAAAGATATGAGAAATGATTATCTATCTGCTTTTCCTTCTTTCTTCCTGCTGTTTCTTCATTTTAGATCTTGTTTCATCTGAGATTAGTTGCACACTCTCATAGACTCCTTCTCTCACCCTTATGTAGTCTGGATCCTTAGCATCAATCTTGTATCCTCTATTTTCCGCGAGCTGGTTTATGAAGGTGAGAAGAAATGTCTCATCTGGGAGCTCAGTGCCTGGTATGTTGGGGCAAGTTCTGAATTCCCTCTCTGGGGCAGTAATTTGAACTTGTGCCTTTGTTGCAGCTTCTCTTATTCCCTCCACCAGATCTCTTTCATCATTTAGGTCCAGATAAAGATTGAATGCCTCATTAGGTGTCCCCTAGCTGTATGCTGGTTCTTTGAGAAAATAGCGACACATAATGAAGCCATATCTAAGTACTTCCCATACCTCTTTAAGGTTCTCTGGGACACAGTTGGTTTCTCCTTCTTTAGTCTTTGTTGTTTTGATTGGAGCAGATGAGAACCAACCGGATCCAGATCTTTTCTTTCTCTTTATTGGTTGAGATTGGCTCGATCTGCTTGAAGATGATGTCTTTTGAATTTGAGCAGATGGAGCAGATGATGGAGTTGGACGATCTGTTGCAATCTGTTGCTCCTGTTGAACCTCTGTTCTTTCATCTGTGGCAGCAGATTGCAACTTCCCCTTCACAACCGATGTCTTTTTCCCTTTCCTGGGTCCTTCCCCCTTTTCGACATCATCAACACACATCTGGATGAGTGCCTTAAGGGAGATGACCTCTTCTTTCAAGTCCTTCATTTCTTTCGCAGAGTCTATCTTTTGTGTCAGCAGAGCATTGATGTTTAAGTTTGAATCATCAATTTTCTTCTCTAGTGAGGCTCTGGTTTTGAGCAGATCAGCCTTGTAGCCTTCTTGGTCTTCTTTGATAATTGCAATTTTATCGAAAAATGCATCAATCATTGTCTTTGTTGGATAGCGCAAATCGCTCAACTTCCTCTCAACAAAATCTTTGCCATCTGATTCGAATTTTCTGAACATGGCTCTTGTTTCTGCATTGGCCTCTGTGATCACATCAGCAACTATTCCATCAGTTTGTTCTTTGACAATGGCATGAACCATGTCTTTTTCTTTCTGTGCAAAATCAGTCACAATCTTTTACATTTCCTTGACTTTGAGCTCCATTGTGAATAGAGTCTGATCGATCTGTGCTTTTCTTTCCTCTGCAGCAGATCGATCATCGTCCATCTTCTTACTCAGTTCTTCAAGCTTCAATCTGCATATTCTCCTCAATTCTGAGTCCACTTTGTCCACATGTGACTTCAGATGATTGTTGAAGTCTGTAAGAATATGAGTGGCCTGGTCTTGGACAGTGGATAGAGTCCCGTACATGTATTTATCCACCTTTTTAGAGACCAAATCTTTTACTTGTTCGTTGGATAGTGATTGATGCTGGGTCATCAATATATCCTCTAAGCTGGTTGACTCTACGAACTCTTTCATTGTAGCTGCGACACCCGGGGTGTAGATGTCATCTATTTGTATACCTCCTACCCGTTGTCCAGCTAGTTCAGATTTCTCTTTTGGATAGTCAACCACTGCAATTTGAATTGTGCTTTTCTTGGCTGGTTCCCCCTCAGCCTGTGCAGTGGATTCCATGATCTGTTCTGTGGATTCAGCCATCTGCTGATCAGTTTCTAAGACTTGTGGTGGTGCACCCTGTTGGTGAGCGTCAGTGGGTTCTGCTTCAGTTCTTAATTCCTCAACAACTTCTTCTTCAATGCTCTCATAAAAATCTAGCATGTTTGCTTGCTCATATGCAGATCGAAGGTTGATCTGGAGTTCGTTGGCTTCAAATTTTGACATGCCTAGAATGTCTGGTTTGTATGTCTCCCTTAACTTAGCAATAGATGATGCAGTGAAAATGTTGAGTAGGGTGGCTTCTTCAATCTTTAGAGCATGTATCGATCTGGTTCGGAGAAGGGCATCAAGGACATAGAACTCTTTGTCCTTGATGAGTAAAAGGAATTTGAGGCGTTTGGCTGCTCCATAAGTTTCTGGAGTGTTCTGCTTCAGTTTCGAGCATCTTCACTACAGTCTCTACCTTCTTTATTTCTTCCTCCTCATCGGTTGAGTCATCTTCTCCTTCAACCTCCTCATCGATCTGCTCTAGGTGTTCTGCAGATGATGGACTGGCAGTGTGGGCAGGTGAGAAATCCTTGGCTTGATTTGGGTCCAAGGACGAGATAGGAGCCACGTCCTCTGGTGGTCCAGCCACCAAAATTTCCTCCTCCTCAACCCCCTGTTGAGGGATGACAGTTTCTTCCTCGTGGACATCTTCCACTGGTTCAGATAATTTTTGGAGTCTTCGCATTTTGGGCTTAGGTGGCTGGGCTGCAGTGGAAGTGTCAGTATCTATTGAGCTCGCCCTCCTTGTAACTCTTTTGGTGGGGGTCCTTTCGATTTGTTTCTCCTTTGTAACTTTAGATTTTGTGGACTTCTCAGCTGGGGCAAATGGTGGGATCCAGATGGGGTTAAAACTACCCATCTCTATCAACGCGTTTGCAAAAACAGGGTCAGTCACCCGTGCAATCAAGTTAGCTGAAATGCCCATAGACATTTCAATCTGGTGCTGATCCTTCGGAAAGTGCAGTCTAGTGTTGAACTCTGCTATTGTATCCCACTTGTGATGAGTAAAGAAGGATTCCAGCATGAAACTGATTTTTTTGGAGTGCCTTAGGCTGCTCCTCTTCACCTCGATCCTAGGGTTGCCTCCTTTTGTAAAAATAATCATCTTGGCCTCCTAAGCCAAGAGATCAAATAGTATCCTGCTCCAGTTAACCGGTAGATTAAGCACGATGGCAGCCAGGATCTTGAACTTCTCAAGAGTGACCTGGTCATAAGAATCATTGTGGTTCAAGAAGATCCTCTGGACAAACTCAAAAATGATCTTGAATTCGGGTGCGAGAAGGGCTCTGTTGAACATCTTGTTTATGTAGCGAATGGGCACTACCATCACCATCTCAGCTGCCTCCCGAAGTTGCTCTTCGCTTATGTCTCCCAGACCGAGACCTTCATCTTTCAACTTATAAACATCATTAATAATGTTTATTATGTTGTAGGTGGTGTTGCTGATGGTGCTACCCTTGCTCACTCTGATAGTGGCTTCATTTTTGCCCTTCTCCCCTTGCCATGAGAGATAAAACGCAACAACTTCTTTGGGTAAGAAGTGGACAGGATGTGTGGTGATTATATTGTGAAATCCTACAAGGAAATCAAGACAATAGATGTGAGCACTATCCTTCCATCAATGAAGTATAAGTGCCCAATAGCAGTTTACAGAATATAACGTTTTATACCACAGTACGAGTGAACATATACATGCAGATAGGTAAAAAGGATTTTCAATACAAGTTTGAGAAATTTCAGAGCATACAAGGTATACTGCAGTTAAAGATAAGAAACATCTTATAAATTTTAAACCTTTGCAGTGTCTAACAAGATCGAAGGTCTTGTCCAGTTTATGGAAACCGAAGGTATCAAGTACTGCAAAGAGATCTTGATGAATATAGGGTTTCAAGAAATTCACTTGCTCAAGAAATACAGAAGATTTGGGTGCCATTTCGGTAAGAAACAGATTGATTTTTGAAGATTGAAAGAGTTTGGAAAGGAGAATATTTCGCTAAGTGTTTAAGGAAGAAGAACAGTGTATGTAAGTGATAGATGAACCGCCTTATCAAAGAGTATATATATAGGTAGATAAGCTATAAGGAAGAGTAATATATTAATTGATTTACTTCCCTTTTTCAGCTTTTTCCCGCCTCTTGAGTTATAGGTTTAAGACCTATTATCTTCTCTTTTTCTGTGTTTGATACACGCGCTTTGATCATACGGTTGAAGTGTGGCGCGTTGTTTTTGTAGCCGTCACTTTTCTTCGTTTTTCTTGATTTGGTAAATATCTCCTCGATCACGTTTCCCAAACACTGTACTTAATCATCAAAAAATAAAAGATTTGGTATATTTATGTTAGTATTAGATATAGGGATTATGACTTAATCGCCGTATCTTGTTGACTTTCCCCCTTGACCAAGTAATGAGAATATTATTAAATAATTTAATTAATATCCACGTGGCTTCTAGTAATCTGGTTCAAATCGATCTCTCAATTAACGAACTGTTGTTAATGTTATCGATCTATTTATGCCACTTTCAAGTTTTGGACACTAATCTTGTGTGATGATCTGCTAATAATTCCCGGTTGGAATTTAACATGGCCTGTTTTTATCAATCTTGTTTCTATCGATCTGGTTCAAGTTCCCTGTTGGAATTTTGAACTTGATTTGATCTATGGCGATCTGGTCCTATCTTCAAGATTTAATAGACCTAATTTACTACACAGCATCTTGAACCTTTCTTCTGGTAATGCTTTAGTGAAAATGTCAGCTCTCTGAACTTCAGTGTGTATTTTCTCGCTCTGTACATATTTTCTTTCAACATGATCTCTTATAAAATGATGTCTTACGTCCACATGTTTCCATCTGGTATGCAAAACTGGATTTTTTGTGGTGGCTATAGCACTTGAGCTATCACAGAAAATGGGTATTTCCATGACATCAATCTCATAATCTTTAAGCTGTTGTCTTAACCATAGTATTTGTGCACAACAACTTCCAGCTGCCATATATTCTGCCTCTGTGGTTGATGTGGCAACAGATGTCTGTTTCTTTGAGAACCAAGAAATCTGTTTATTTCTTAAAAACTGACATGTACCAGATGTTGACTTTCTGTCCAGCTTACATCCAACATAATCTGAATCTGTGTATCCAGTTAGCTCAAAGTTGTCTTCACATGGGTACCATAATCCTACATGGGCTGTTCCCTTAAGATATCTTAATATCTTCTTAGCTGCTTCCATGTGAGACTCTTTGGGATTTGCTTGATATCTTGCACATACACCTACTGCAAATGTGATGTCAGGTCGACTGGCAGTTAGGTATAGTAGTGATCCTATGATACCTTTGGATTGTGTAATATTGGCTGGTTTTCCTTCTGGATCAGGATCAATTTTCTCATTGGTCTGCATTGGGATTTTAAGTGATTTGCTGTCTTTCATCCCAAATTTGGTTAGCAGGTTGTTGATGTATTTTGTTTGATTAATGAAGATACCATCTGGTTCCTGCTTGACATGCAATCCTAGAAAGAAACTCTTCTCCCCCATCATGGACATTTGATACTTATTTTTTATAAGTTCAGCAAATTTGTTACATAAATAGGTAGATTGAGATCCAAATATGATATCATCTACATAGATCTGTACTAAGACGATATTTTCTTTGACTTTGATAATGAATAAAGTCTTGTCAACTGATCCTCTTCTGAATCCAGAATCTAGTAGAAATGTTGATAATGTCTCATACCAAGCTCTAGGGGCTTGTTTAAGACCATAGACTGCTTTTGTCAGTCTGTATACTTTCTGGTTTTGATCTGCTTCTTCAAATCCAGGTGGCTGTTCCACATAAACTTCTTCTTCAAGGATACCATTTAGGAAAGCACTCTTTACATCCATCTGGTATATTTTGAATCGTTTGTGTGCAGCATATGCTAAGAATAGCCTAATTGCTTCTAGTCTGGCTACAGGTGCAAATGTTTCATCAAAATCAATGTTTTTTTGTTGCTTATAGCCTTTAGCTACTGATCTGGCTTTGTTTCTGACTACTTCACCATTCTCATCCCGTTTATTTTTGAACACCCAATTTACACCGATCACACCTTGGTGTTTAGGTTTGTCCACGAGATACCAGACCTCATTCCTTTTGAACTCATTGAGTTCTTCTTGCATTGCTGTTATCCAATCTGCATCTTGTAGTGCTTCATGAGCATCAGATGGTTCAATGCGAGAGAGATAGCAGCTTAACAATGCACTTTCTCCATGCATCCTTCTGGTTTTCACACGATCTGATGGGTTCCCAACAATCTGTTCTGGTGGATGATCTTGTATCCATTTCCTTCTCCTGGTCATCTCTTCATCTGATATCTCAAGTTCAGGTAGATTTGTTGGTTCCTCAAATTCAGGGTGTGATGTAGAAGATGGTTGGAATGGATTCTCATTAGGATTTTCTTCTGGATTTTGATTTTCAGATTGATTATCTTCTGCAATGACTGTTTCATTGGTTGGTGATCTGTTTTCATCCAGATCATGTTGTGTTGTTCCCCCTTGCTGTATGATTTCTTCAGCAATAGGTGGAGTGTTAATCTCTTCATCATCACTTTTTGAATTCCAGATAAGAATATCTTCAAGTAGTAGTTCATTCATCTTTCTTGTAGTCATCTGGTTCTCTGTCTGTTTTTCATCTAGTGACCTGTACTCAACAATAGACTCATCAAAGACAACATGAGGTGTTACCTCCATAATATTAGAGTTCTTATTGTAGACTCGATATGCTTTACTAAAATTAGAATATCCTAAGAATATTCCAGGGTCAGTTTTGCTATCAAAAGTCCTCAATTGAGATTTCCCATTTTTGTGTATGTAACACAAACAACCAAAAGTTCGAAAGTAAGAGATCTTAGGCTTTCTGTTGTTCCAAATCTCATATGATGTTTTTCCATGTCTGAGTGTGATGGATGATCTATTTTGAGTATAGCAGGCTGTGTATATGGCTTCTGTTGGGAACCCTAAAGATTAGTGTTGATGATGGTCTTTCGAAACACACTTAGCTGGTCTGTATGTTGACCTGTTCCTCGTGTAAAATCCAGGTCACTATAGTTTAAGTGATTTCTGTTTTGGAACTGATTAGGAGATGACTTATAATGTAAAGGATATGTTCCTATAGAAGTCATTCTCAACTTAGAATAGGATGAAGGTCAAGATTTCACGCTCAAAGGAATCGATCTGCTGTAACAGACAGCGACCAGATCGATGACCAGATCGATGACCAGATCGATGATTACAGCGATGAACCAGAGCGATTGAGTCATCAGGACTTTAGCTGACATCATCCTACACATCATATGCACTTGCCACGTCAAGATCAAGATCCATCCAACAGGGTTTGGAAAGTTGATCTACGATTAAAACATATAAGGAAAGAGACCGTTAACAATCTGATTTCCATAAATCAGAGATTGAGTCAACCTTTCCTATATGGCAAGAACAGATATGATGGAAACCATTGATTGGCAATATACCATCTATCTCACACCAATCAACAACGGCTAGAATTTCAATATTCAATGCCTATATAGTTGAAGTCAACAATCTGGAAAACATAATAAGAAGAGAATACGCACGAACTATACTGCAATTATCATTCAAGCACTCTGCATTCCAGACTTAGAGCTTCAACATCTTGTGATTCTACATCACACCAACCACCTCGATTCAAGTCTGTCTTGTCGAGAGAAAGGAGATCACCCTGCTAGCTAGTAGTTTTCTAGTGGTAACGTAGAGGTAATCTGTTGTAAAGGGACACGACCCTTCATTCGTGCATAAGTATCAGTCTAGTTGTGATTGGTACTTGTGACTCGTTCTCCACGAGTATAAAGAAGCAGAGTATCCTAGTAGTGGATAATCTGGTCTAGGTTTGACCAGATCGTGGACGTAGGGATTTCCCGAACCACGTTAAACATCGTGTGCTTTACTTTTCTGCATTCTTATTATCTATTGTTTATTATCCTAACCTTCTGCACTATCATATTAGCTGCATTCTCAATCAATCTGTTTAAACTATCCGGTTTATTCCTTAAGGTTTTCAAAACAAGAGCAATCATTAATCCACCATTATTCCGCACTCACTCTACACTCAAAAGGTAATAAGATCACTCTTATTATCTGTTAAGTGTTTTCACCTTGAGAGTAATCTGTTTGGACTAAACCAGATACTGATCTGTTTATCTATCTGGTCAGTCATTCCAAGCAATTTCTTATACAAAATAGCTTGAGCTCTCATATAAATTGTCAAGTAAACTGAAAAGTTAGTATTTGGTGTATTCCCCCCCCCATACACCAAACCTTGCTCTTTCGGGACCAACAGCTTCTGCCCAGAACTTCTTTGGTAGATTGGTTGCATTAAGCATTGTGCGAGCTGCTTCTTTTAGAGATCTGTTTCTTCTTTCAACAACTCCATTCTGTTGAGGAGTTCGAGCAGCAGATGTTTGATGAGTGATCCCTATCTTATTGCAGTATACTTCAATCTTTTGGTTGAGAAATTCTATTCCTCGATCTGTTCTGATAGAGGTTATACTCATCTCCTTCAGCTTGGTGATCTTGTGTAGAAAGTCAAGGAGTTAGTCTAGAGTCTCTTTCTTCTTTAACAAAAAGATGACCCAAGTGAATCTTGAGTAATCATTTATGATTACTAAGGTGTATTTTCTCCCATTTATGCTTAGAGGTTTGACTGGGCCAAACAGATCTAAATGCAAAAGCTCCAGTATTCTTGATGTTGAGTGAGCTGTTTTGCTTGTAAAAGATGATCTGGTCTGCTTTCCAGCTTGACAGGCTTCACATATATGATCTTTATCATATATTTGATCTGGTAGACCTTCCACTAGTTTTTCTTTTGCAATCTTGTTGATTGACTTGAAGTTTAGATGGCTCAATCTCTTGTGCCATAACCAGCTTGTTTCTGATATTGTTTTAGTAACTAAACAAGTCTCGATCTGGTTTGTCCACTGGACAATATATAACCTGTCCTGCAGTTTACCGGTAAGGAGTATCTCATCTCCTTCCTTGTTCTTCACAAGACAATTGTTAGTATCAAAGATGATCTGATTACCATTAGCACTGCATTGACTTACAGAGAACAGATTGTGGCTAAGACCCTCTACATACGAAACATTTGTGATGGTGGTCTTGCCAACTTTTATGTTTCCATATCCTCTGGTGTACCCTTTTGAGTTACATCGAAAGGTGACCAGTGGTCCTGGCATCTCTATGTAATCTGATAGTAGGTTCTTATCACATGTCATGTGCTTTGAACAGCCACTATCTATGATCCAGATCGCTCCTTTTGCTATCTTGCTTCTTCTTGCAGTTTTCTGGTCCTGCAATTAATTACTGTTGGGAACCCCATAAAATATTCTGAGTTTTGATGATGCTCTTACAAAACACACTTTGTATTATACATGTTCTGTACCTCTTCTTTTTTGGTTTCAGCAAACCAGATAGTCGAAGCTCGTTCAACCAGAAAGATAGAAGTTGTCTCGGTCAGAAACCAAAACCAGCCAGTCTCAAGCAGAAGGCTGGAGCAAGACAACTTCAACAAAAAATTTTAAACCAGAGAGATTCAAAACCAGCAAGTCTCAAGACAAAATGCTAAACCAGAGAGTCTCAAACAGAAAATGAAGCTAATCAACTTTAACAGAAAGTTGAATCAGAAAAGCTTCAGCCAGTAAGATGGAAGATGCCTCGAACAGAAAGTTGAAACCAGCAAGTCTCAAACAGAAAGAGGAGCAAGTCATCTTTTAACCGAAAGCTAAACCAGAAAGCAACAGACAGAAAGGCATTTTAAACCAGAAAATGTCTAACCAGTGTTCAACCAGAAAAGCTCTTCAACCAGAAGGTGTCTAACCCTTGTTTAACCAGAAAGGCACTAAGACCAGAAAAGATATAATCAGAAGG
>JAPKLX010000298.1:134347-195561 GCA_026898415.1 Leonotis leonurus
AGTCAAGTAAACTGAAAAGTTTGCATTTGGTGTATTCCCCCCCCCCCATACACCAAGCCTTGCTCTTTCGTGACCAACAATTACACTTAGCTACCCTTCAACGTTTGGGTGCTTGGTTATTAGTAAATGTTCCCTTTCGAATCCAGAACATTTTTGGGTTAGGAACAGAAATATAACAGGTAATGATATTCCCATCATTATCAATTTTAGATAAGGAGTGAATTTCAGATGGATGGAATCTCTCTATTCCATCGTTCTTCATACCCTTCTTGATAGGTAGTGTCCTGTTGACATTCTTTGTTCGGTTGCCATTTATATTTGGCAATGTCCTATTGACATTATTTTTATGAGCGTGATCTGTTTCTATGTAACAGGCTGGTTGATTCTTCGTTTGATAGTACTTCCTGTTCACGGTCTCTTTCATGATCATCTTTTGGGGATGGCCTTTCTTGTTTTTCAAGTTTTTCACTTGATCTGGTATTTGTTTCCTTTCTGGTACAAAGTTGATGGTGCTCGAAGATTTTCCTGAGTGCCCTGGATATCCTAATCCAGATGTGCCCTGTTGTTGTAGGTTGATTAGCAACATAGCACGTTCATCACTCTTGTAAATCATTTCTTTGCCTTTCTTTATCTTCTCTTCAGCAACATTATTCCTATTAATGAGATCTTTAACTTTTGAATTTAAAGAGTGGATCTCACCATTCTTTCCCTTGATCTGTTCTTCCAGATCAGTTATCTAAGCAACGAATTGAGTGTTGGTTGTGCTCAGTATCTCTTCTGATTTCTTCAATCTGTCATTTTCTTCTACAACTTCTCTAAACAGTCTCTTGATGCTCGAATAGCTTTTGAACATCTCATTTACTTCTTCCCAAGAGTAGTCAGTTTGATCTTCATTATCCTATTCCAGATTGATATCATTTGACGAATTGGAATAGCATGAATTTACCTCGACTTCGTCCAGACCGTTGTCTAGTCCCACATAGCATTCATCCCAACCTTCTTCGTCATTAGCAAAGAAGGCTTCATCATTTTCTGATGAGCTATCTGATAAATGACTCGAGCTGCTTGATTCTTGTTTAGCTAACATGGCTTTTCGTTCATGTTTGAGTTTTCGATCTCTCTTTGCTCTCAACTCTTCTCTTTGGCTTTTGGATAGATCAGGACAATCTGTTTTGAAGTGACCTATTCTACCACAACCAAAGCAGGTATAATTTGTTTTTGTTGTCTTTATAGAATTATCTGTATTTCTTCGATCTGATCTCCATCTTGTCCATACGTTTGGCGATCATTGCAAACTCCTTTAACAGTTTGTCATAGCCTTTCTCTTCATCTGGTAGAGAAGGTTCAGAGGGTTCATCTGGTTTTCTTTTTGCTTTGAAGGCTACTTCTTTGTCCTTCTTAGAACTGCTTTCTGCCTTTTTGGACAGATGATCTGGTCCTCGAATTCTTTGAATGTCACATTCATGACCTTCAAGGTGATCAAATAATGCTTCTGTAGACAGTTCATTGAAATCTGCAGGGAGAGGTTGCATTGCAGCATAGATCTCCCAGCTAGGTGGAAGTGCTCTGAGAACTTTCATATTCTTCTCCCTTTGAGTATATTTGTTTTTATTGAACGCAGATATCTCAAGGAGAATTCCAGTGAATCTCATCTTCATTTGTTCTATTGTCTCGCCTGGTTTCATCTTGAATTCATCATATTTTTTGCAGGCTTGAGACAGCTTGATCTCAATCATGACTTCAGATCCTAGACACAAGTCTCTTAGGGCTTCCCACATCTCTTTGGCAGTATCCAAATCTTGAATTTTGGCCAGATGTACCCCTTTGACTGTGCTAGATATGATTCCTTTAGTAAAGTCATCCAGATTAGCTTCACGAAGTTCTTCTGCTGTGTATTTTCTTGGGTCTTTAGGAGCTATCTGTGTTGTTACTCCAGTTGAGATAGTTACTGTCACTTCTTCAGTGATCTGTAGTGGGCCTTCTTCAATAACTTTCCACATCAGATAGTGATGGGCTTTGAGTGCCATTTTGATTCTGAAGCTCTCTCTCTTAGTGTAAACACTTAGACAATAATAAGAGTGATCTTCTTATTTTCTAAGTATTGTGCGTGCGGAAATAAGGTGGATTTAATGAATGCTCTTGTTTAGAAAACCTTAAGGATTAGTCAGGTTGTTTAAGCAGATTGATTTAGATGCAGATTATATGATAGTTAGAATAATAAACAACTGAAAGTAAATATGCAGAAATATAAAGAACACAGTTGTTTAACGTGGTTCGGGAAATCCCTACGTCCACGATCTGGTCAAAACTAGACCAGATTATCCACTACTAGGATACTCTGCTTGTTTATACTCGTGGAGAACGAGTCACAAGTATCAATCAATGCTAGAGAGATACTTATGCACGAAATAAGGGTCGTGTCCCTTTACAACAGATTACCTCTACGTTACCACTAGAAAACTACTAGCTAGCAGGGTGATCTCCTTTCTCTCGATAAGACTGACTTGAATCGAGGTGGGGTTGGTGTGATGTAGTATCACAATTTGTTTGAAGCTCTTAGTCTGGTTCATAGAATGCTTGAGAGTATGTTGTCAATATAGCTCGCGTGCGTGTTATATATCTTCTCCAGACCATGGCTCCAAATATATATAGGCATAGAATTTTAAAATTCTAGCCGTTGTTGATTGGCGTGAGATTGATTGTAGATTTCCAATCAATGATATTCATCATATCTCTTCTTGCCTTGTAGAAAACGTTGACTCAATCTTTTAAGTATGGAAAGCAGATCACTAACGGTTGCTTTCCTTCCTTATGTCAATCGCAGGTTCTTTACCCAATCCCTGTTGGATGGGCTTCAACTTTGACGTGGAAAGATGGTATGATGTGTAGGATGATGTCATCTGGTGGTTTGATGACTCTATCGATCTGGTGCTTCGCTGTGATCATCGATCTGGTCAGTGATCTGGTCGCTGTCTGTTACAGCAGATCGATTCCTTCTTGGCGTGAAATTTTGGCCTTCATCCTATACTATTTATAGAAATGACTTCTATGGGAATAATTCCTTTACATGTCAAGTCATCTCCTAATCTGTTCTCAAACAGAATTCACTTTATATGTAGTGATATGTTTACACGTAGAACAGTTTAATACTAACAAGAACTAAGTGTGTTTCGAAGGATCATCATCAAAACCAAAAATACATTAGGGTTCCCAACAATAGTATTTATAAGCAATCATTAGACTTAAATAATCAAGGAGTTGGAGAAATAAATGAGCTTGATTCCCCCTTGATTAATGCCCTAGCAGATCGTTTTATGCTTGAACGATCTGCTCTAGTTGATAATGACAGCTAGCTGCTATTTTGCACTTTATGTAGCTTGTTGCAGTTGTTAGCAGATCGTTTTCATCCTTTGAACGATCTGCTGTTAACTGCTATTGAAAGTTGAAGCAGATTGTTTTCATCTTTTGAACGATCTGCTCCGTGTTTTTAACAAAATAATTTTCAAAGTTTTACAGATTAGTAGCTCACTTTTAGTTTTGAATTAAGGCACAATATAGTAACACATGAAAATATGTATGTAGCTAAAATTAAAGATGTGATAACAGATGGCCTTTTACCACCAGCTAGCTGTTATCAATACTTGTACCAATTTCAATAAAGTTTATCAAACTCAGTTTTCCACAAAGCATTTTGAATCTGTCTTCGGGTAATGCTTTTGTGAGAACATCAGCTCGCTGCACATCCATATGAATTTTTTCGATCTTGATGTTCTTCTTTTCAACATGATCGCGAATAAAGTGATGACGAACATCCACATGTTTGCAGCGAGTGTGTAGAACAGGATTTTGAGTGATGGCAATTGCGCTAGAGCTATCACAAAATATTGGTACACCATCCAAGTAGACTTCATAATCTTTTAGTTGTTGTTTGATCCACAAGATTTGTGTTGTGCAACTCCCTGCAGCCATGTACTCTGCTTCCGTTGTTGAGGTTGCAACCGAAGTTTGCTTTTTAGAAAACCACGAGATGAGCTTGCTTCCAAGAAATTGACAAGTTCCAGATGTGGATTTTCTATCAAGCTTGCAACCTGCATAATCAGAGTCAGAGTAGCCAATTAATTCAAAATTATCATCACAAGGATACCATAAACCTATTTCAATGGTTCTTTTGAGATAACGCAATATTCTTTTGGCTGCTTCCAAGTGGGATTCCCGTGGACTAGCTTGATACCTGGCACAAACACCAACAGCAAAAGTAATATTAGGTCGACTTGCAGTTAGATATAAAAGTGATCCGATAATACCACGATACTGTTTTATATTTGTTGCCTTCCTAAGTACACCAGGACCAATCTGTCCATTAGTTTGCATAGGGATCTTTACTGGTTTGCAATCTTTAACTCCAAACTTTGTGATGAGATCATTGATATATTTGGATTGATTGATTAGGATCCCATCAGCAGATTGTTTGACTTGCAAACCTAAGAAGAAGTTCATTTCTCCCATCATCGACATCTTGTACTTGTCCTGCATTAGCTTGCTAAATTTGTTACAAAGGAATTCAGATTTGGATCCAAAAATGATATCATAAACATAAATTTGGACTAGAAGGATATAATCTTGGACTTTGATGGTGAATAACGTCTTGTCTACTGATCCTCGCTTGAATCCCAATTGAAGTAGGAATGTGGACAGTGTTTCATACCAAGCTCGAGGAGCTTGTTTTAGTCCATATACTGCTTTAGCTAATCTGTACACCTTGTTTTCATCTTCAACTTCAAACCCAGGTGGTTGTTCCAAGTAGACTTCTTCTTCCAGAATGCCATTTAGAAATGCACTTTTTACATCAATCTGGAATACTTTGAATCGTTGGAAGGCTGCATAAGCAAGAAACAATCTGATAGCTTCTAGTCGTGCCACGGGTGCGAAGGTTTCATCAAAGTCAATTCCTTCTTGTTGACAATATCCCTTGGCGACTAGCCTTGCTTTGTTTCTTACACTTCACCTGTTTCATCTCTTTTATTCTTGAATATCCATTTGACTCCAATAACACCTTGATGTCTCGGTCGATCTACCAAGTACCATACATCATTTCTCTTGAATTCATTTAACTCCTCTTGCATGGCATTGATCCAATCTGTACTTTGCAAGGCTTCTTCGATGTCCTTTGGTTCGGTGTGAGCAAGATAGCAGCTTAGTAATGCGCTTTCTCCATGCATGCGTCTCGTTTTGACTCTATCCGTCGGGTTCCCAACAATGAGATCAGATGGATGGCTATCTACCCATTTTCTTTGCCTTTTCATTTCATCCTCAGATACTTCGACTTCCATTTCATCGGGTGGATTCTCAAATTCAAGATGATCTATGGTAGGCACATTAAAGAGGTCGTTAGTATTTAAATTAATACTTGATACTTCATTTACCAAATTTTGAACAGATGGTTGTTGAGTTGAGGGAGTGGGAGATTGAGTGTTTTGTTCATCAACAGATGGTTGAGAACATTCATGTGAAGTTCCCCCTTCATCTGTTCCCCCTGGATGAGATAGTTGTTCATCTATTCTCCCTTGCTGTGGCTTTTCCACAGTTGGTTGATTGTTTGTTTCTTCATCTTCATCTTTTCGTGGACTCCATAATAGAATGTCGTCGATGAGTCTATCTGTGGAGTTTCTCAATGTTGAGTGAGAGAGATCATCTTTTGGAGAAGAGGAGCTATCTGTCCCTGAGACTTCAAAATTAGATTCATCAAAAACAACATGTGGGGTTACTTCCACAACAAGGGTTCTCTTATTAAAAACTCTATAAGCTTTACTGATTTCAGAATATCCTAAAAATATTCCTTGATCACTTTTGCTATCAAAGGTTTTTAACTGAGGTTTTCCATTGTTGTGGATGTAACATTTACAGCCAAATGATTTAAAGTAAGAGATTCGAGGCTTTCTATTATTCCACAGCTCATAAGGAGTTTTCCCGTGACGTTGCGTGACGACAGATCAATTTTGTGTGTAGCAAGCGGTATTGACTGCTTCTGCCGAGAACTTCTTTGGGAGATTGATTTCATTTAACATAGTTCGGGTAGCCTCTTTGAGCATCCTGTTACGCCTTTCCACAATCCCATTTTGTTGTGGAGTTCGAGCTGCTGACGTTTGATGTTGAATTCCCATTTTTGAGCAGTATCCTTCGATCATATGATTGATGAATTCAGTTCCACGATCAGATCGAATTATGATGATGGATGTCTCCTTTTGATTTGAGAGTTTGTTGAGAAGGTCAGGTAGTTTCTCTAGAGTTTCCCTTTTCTTGAACATGAAAACAACCGAAATAAATCTAGAGAAATCATCAATAACAACAAGAGTATACTTTCTACCGTTTACACTTAATGGAGATACAGGTCCAAAAAGGTCCAAGTGTAGAAGTTCCAAAATCCTTGATGTGGAGTGAGCTGCCTTTGTGTGAAATGATGCTCTTGTTTGTTTTCCTGCTTGGCAAGCTTCACATACATGTTCTTTGTTATAGATTTGGGTAGGTAGACCTTCAACAAGGTTGTTTTTCACCAGCTTGTTGATTGATTTGAAATTTAGGTGGCTCAATCGTTTGTGTCATAACCAGCTGGTCTCTGTACTTGATTTTGTTACTAGACAGGTTTCAGTTTGATCATTCCATTGTACGATATACAACCTGTCCTGCAAGATCCCAGTAAGAAGAATTTCTTCTCCTTCTATGTTTTTGACAAGACATTTGTTAGCAGTAAATTCTACTCTCTTGTTATTAGCACAAAATTGGCTAATTGAGAATAGATTGTGATTTAAACCTTCAACATATGATACATTGAGAATAGTAGTGTTACCAACTTGAAGGTCACCATAACCGTTTGTGTATCCTTTTGAATTTCCTCCAAAAGTAACATTTGGTCCAGTGCTCTCCTTGTAATTGATTAACAAGTTTTTGTTACAAGTCATATGTTTGGAGCATCCGCTATCAAGTATCCAAATTGCACCTCGAGCTGTGTGCTTTCTTCTCATCGATCTCCTATCCTGCAATGAAAGTTTATTTAGCTACCCTACTGAATGAGGGTGCTTTGTTAGTAGATACAGTTCCTTTTGGAACCCATATTTGCCTAATAATGGTGACATTCTGAGATGGTCTGATTTGTTTGCCACTGAAGTCGATATACACAACTTTCTTCTTGGCAGGTGTTTGGTTAGGCACCGCTTGTTTCTTAGAAGCAGATGGTTTGTAAGGAGCAGATGGTTTTCCTTTATTGAGCGATTGAGGAGCTTGCTGATGATTAAACTGTTGAGCAGTTTGAACAGTCCTTTGAGTAGGCTGTTTTCTTTGTTGAAACCCAATCCCTTGAGTGGTGAATTTTTGTTATGGCTGTCTTGCATTGTTGTTGAGATTCACAATTTTATCTTTTCCTTTTTCTTTGACAAATTTCGCTTTCGGTGGTCCTTTGTCAACTCCGTCAAATCCCAGTCCAGTACGATCTGCAGCTCTTCTTTGCATGTCGTTGATGAGTTGAATCCGATCCTCCTTTTTGTGTATTGAGTGATTTATCATGGCACTCAAATCATCGACCTTCCGTTGAGCAGAAGCTTCTCGATCAATGAGATATGATATCTTGGCGTTCAATGTGTAATTTTCTTCGCTTTTGCTTTTGAGTTGTTTAAGTAAAGCATTTTCCCTATCATTGAATGAGCTGCTGATTTCCTTCATTTCTTGAATGGTGTTTGCCATTCTTCCATTTTCTTTTATAGCATGTTTGAACATCTTGTTCAGTCTTGCGTGATCCTCCATAAGTTTGGTGAAGTCTTCAATGGAGAGATCGTCTTCACCCTCTTTTTCATCACCAGCTATGGCTTCATCATTTTCCCTATCATTGAATCAGCTATGAAGGCTTCATCATTTTCGGATGAGCTGTCGGATAATGTATTTGAAGCAGCTTGTTCCTCAGCGAGCATGGCTTTGCGTTGTTCTCTGAGCTTCTTGTCTCGCTTGCTTCGGAGCTCCTCTCTTTCTGCCTTGGAGATGTCGGGGCAGTCTGTTTTGAAATGACCTTTCCTTCCACATCTAAAACAAGAAAATTCAGATAGGTCAGTTTTCACATATGAGGTAGTTTTTACCTCATTTCTTTTCTCAGGTCGATCTCCAGATCGATCTCTTCCTTTGAAGTTCCTGCTGTTATCTTTGTAAAGACGTTTATATCTGTTTGCCCTAAGTTCCATCTTTTGGAATCTCTGAGCCATGAGCGAGTATTCCTCGAAGTAGTTTTTGATGGGGTAGTTTTCATCATCTGAACTGGATGAGTCTTTTACTACCACAACTGGAGGAGACTTCTTTTCCATCTCCTTTTCTTTTAACTTTGCTTTAAAGGCAGTTTCTTTTTCCTTCGTTCCTGCCACAGAAGGTTTGCTAAAAGAATAATTAGAGTGACCATGAATACGATTGATTTCGTACTCATTGCTAGTTAGTAAATCAAATAAGACATCGATAGTAAGAGAATTAAACTCTGGCATCATGGGATGCATTGCCGAATATATCTCCCAGCTGGCTGGTAAGGCGCGAATGATTTTGAGGTTCTTTTCGCGTTGAGTATATTTACCTTTGTCAATGGCATCTAACTCGATCAAGATTTCGGTGAATCTGTTCTTCATTTGTGCTACAGTTTCACCAGGTTTCATCTTGAATTCTTCATATTTGTTACAAGATATGGATAGCTTGTTTTCTTGAATCACATCGGATCCCATGCTTATCTCTCGTAGTACGTCCCACATCTCTTTAGCTGTTTTGAGACGTCGGATTCTGGCCAAGTAGATTCCTCTTACAGTGCTAGAAATCAACCCTTTTGCATAGTCGTCTAGGCTTGCTTCTTTCTTTTCTTCCGTTGTATAGTCATCCATGTCTTTTTCTTTTTCGACTAATTCAACAGTGGGAGTGGGTCCTGTTCCATCTTTAATCTCAGCTGAATGTTTGTGCATGATTTTGATTGGTCCATTTGTGATGACGGACCACATCTTGATGTGATGAGCTCTAAGACACATTTCTAGTCTGAAGCTCCAGTCTTCATATCCAGCTATAGAGAAATCCTCACAAGCTCTAGCTATTTGACCTTCCATGACTTCAAAAAAGATGATTAGATAAATGCAGATGCACTATGCACTATGCTGTGAAAACGTTTTCAAGATCTATCCAAGATGACCACACAGAGATAATCTCCTGTGAAATAGAAACAATGGTCAATATGGACCACTGCTCTGATACCACTTATTGGTCCCGAAAGAGCTAGATTGGTGTATGGGGGGGGGGGGAATACACCAATTCAAACTTTTAGGGTTTTCTTGTTTTAAACTTAGTTGTAATGTTTAAGCACACTCAATAAATAAGATAGCTTAGGGTAGTAAAACAAATCTTCTTGTTAGGAAGAATTAATCTCACTCAAATAAAACCTTAAGAGTGAAAAACAATAATCAAGGATAATAAATACAGATTTAAGCTTGATTAAAGTTGTGTGCGGAATATGGTGGTTAATGCTCTTTTTAATGAGAAAAACATTTTCTTACTTAAAGAGATTATAAACACAGATTTAAATGCAAGAGTATGAAGAAGATAATGATAAAGTAAATAGGAAATGAAGGACACAAGCAGTTAACGTGGTTCGGGATAAACTGTCCCTACGTCCACGGCTCGATCAAATTTAGATCGAAAACTTTACTAGTTTTCTCTCTTCTTTTTACTCGTTGAGTACGAGCCACAAGAATTATCAAGACTAGATTACTTCTTGTGATTACAAATATTCTTTCCAAGAATGAACGCTAAAAACTTAAGTTGTAACTAGATCAAATCTAGATCCTAACTCGGGGTTTTTGTAGATATAAAATTTTCCAGAAAGTAAATCTTCAAAAACTGTAAACACTACTGAGAATTCTTGATGGTTGGAAGTGTTTTGAGCGATGAGAGCTTGAAGATTTTTAACAGAGTAGTAGCAGGATAATAGCTTGAATTCTCGTGTTTCTTTCTGGAAGTGAAGGTGGTATTTATAGCCACTTTGAAGAAACTATCCGTTGGAGACGAAGGTGTCCTTCTTCATCGCATTAATGGCAGCATTAAATGCATGGCAGTGTTGTTGAGACACGCGCTGCCAAATGAGAGTTGTTTCCACCTTTCACGAGATTTCTCAGTGTATTGCCATACTGGGAATGATTCACCGTACTAGCGTTTTGATATTCTCGTACTTCATTCCTTAAAACATGTCTTTGATGTGACAATACACCGAGTGGTTGACTTGTGACAAATTTAGGTATGTCGGCAGTCCACCGTAGTTATTGTGAGGAGCAGCTTGATCTTGAAGTAATGACAGTTAGCTGTTCTTCGTGTTGTACTTCTATCTTGTTGTCCTTTGTTTTGAATAGTAACAACCAGATCGTTTTTGTGGTAAACGATCTGCTGTATGTGATGACAGCAGGTGAATGCATTCATTTAGAGCAAGCTACACATCCTCTAGCAATGTCTTGAAACGATCTGATGTAGGTGTAGAGCAGTGGGCTGGACTTTAGAACGAGCTGCTCAACTACTTGAAGCAAACTACAAGTATGTTTTGCTTCCATCTAATGTCTAGAGAGCCAGATCGATATAAGTAAGCTTGAAACTTCAAACTACTTTTACATTTGTGATCTGTTAATAGATAAACTAGAAAATGAAACCAAAACAAGTAAAAGTGACAGTGAGCTGCTAATCTGTGAAGCAGATCGTTATTTAAATATAATAAAACGATCTGCTCTCCATATTAGGAGCCAGTTGTCTTACATAAAGAAAAACTTGTTATGCACACAATCATTGTGTCCAGTCTATCTTGCTAGAATAGGACAGATCGTTATTTATGTTATAAAAATGATCTGCTTCTATTACACTTTAAGATAGCCTTAATAGATAACAATGACGGCCTGGTTTCCAGTAAACAGTAAATCAAAGTGTAGTTTCGAAAAACATCATCAAAATAAATATAACTTCATGGGGTTCCCAACAGATTCTTCAATGGTAGAGTAAATTTCTTGATAGAGTTTCAGCGTGTAAGTTCGTCAGTTGATCAGTTGATCAGTACTCCTCTAAATTTTGTTTGAAACTTTTATAGGTGCAGCATTCGAAGTTCTGACCGTTATGTCTGATTGACGTGTAATAAATAATGATTGTCAATCAAAGATATGAATCCCTGATTTGGTCTTCTTGCATTGTAGGAATGGTTGACTGAATCTCTCTGATTATGGAAAGCAGATAGCTTGATCGATCTCTTTCCTTTCTTTGAGTTGCGATTGATTCACCTTCCTTCTAGATCTCTAATTTGATTATCTTCCATCTTCGTAAGATCTGGTGAAGTGGCATAAAGGATAGGATTCATTCTAAGTACATCAGGTGACACATTGTATATCAGATGACTTTAGATAAATATTAGATGACTAGGTAGAAACTATCAGATGACTTATTGCATATCTGAAGTTTTACTAAGTTTCTATCCAAGTGATCTGTAAGGGACAGATTCACTCTTCTAGGCTGGTCTGGTCAACCAAATCAGGTCCACTGCCAGCGAGGTGATCTGGTCCAAAGTTGCTCCAAAAGATGGTGACAATGACTTGATGAAATAAGATTTTGGTCCAGATTGAGTGACCTTCGTCAGGTGTTCTGCTTGCTTACAGGTGAGCTGGTCTGCTTCGAAAATCCAGAAAACTATCTAACCAGATGACTTCCTATAAGACAAAATACTTAAAATATTTGAGTCATTTACATTTTAGTCATTAGCTAACCTAGTCTAAATAAAAGCAGGCTTGCTCTCTATCAGATTCACTTGATAGTGTAGTGATCTGTTACAATTTGAGCAGGCTAAGTTTAGCAAACAGAACATCAAATAAATCTAAGTGTATTTCGAAAGAACATCATCAAAACTAAATTTTGTGAAGGGTTTCCAACATTCTTTGAGATCAGCTCCTTGAAGAACTTGAGGTAGGATGAGATGTTCTTGATCACTTTGAGGAGGGAGACATTGACTGTGACTTTGGAAAGCATCTTATATATGTCTGCGAATTGTTGGTCACTTTTACCATTCCTTAATCTCTTGGGATAAGGAGTAGGCGGGATATATAGATTTACCGCCTTATGATGCTTGTTGTCGGACCGCTTTCTCTCCACTTCGGGTGGTGGTCCGTCCTCCTTGTCACTTTTGGTTTTGGAACGCATCTCTATCTTATTGTCCACCGCTTTTTCATCCTTTAAAATGGAAACTGCTTACATTTGATGGAGTTGCTGACCTTGACCCGAAATTTTCCCCGTTTGCTGGCCTTCTTGTAACTGATTTACAGCGCCAGAAATTTTCCCCATAGCTGTCTCGAGACATTTGATTGTGGCATCTTGAGCTTCTCGGATCTTCTTGCTTTCTTGTGGCTGTCCTCAATAGACGATCTTTAGGGAGGGGCATGTTGTTGCATCGGTGGGGGGTAGAATTGTTGTTGTTGTGGAGGAAAATATTGTGGTTGCGGTGGGTAATATTGTTGTTGATGCTGAAATTGGTCCCATCCGTTAGAGAAATTTTGAAAGTTTTGTGCTCCATTCCCTTGAGTTTGTGGTTTCCACCCCGAGTTTTGTTGATTCCTCCAACCCGAATTTTGTTGGGGGGGGGGGGGTGAGGCTGGGGCATGAATCCCTGTGCAGCGTAGATCTTAGCTTGTCCTTCGGGTGTCATCTCTCCCATTCGCTGGCATCCCTCCACAACGTAACCAAAGTCGCCAGAAATTCCGCATGTTCCGGTGCAGTTTGCTGAACAGACGGTGATGTGGTTCATTTTCAATTCTTGTAGCTCCTGCATCATCTCCGCCATTTGCTTTTTGAGATCGGGAGTAGTGGTCACTGCACTGGCCTCCATTTGTCTCGGTCGAGAGAATTTTTGTTGAGAACTTGCGGCTAAGGTCTCAAAATTTTGATTCATCTCCTCTGCCGTCTTAACTGTGATGTTTCCTTCCGCCGAACTGTCCACCATAAATTGAGTGGTCTGGAGCAAACCGTCATAGAAGAAATGCCATATCATCTCTGGTGCCATCTGATGGTGGGGGCACTGATGTAATATCTCCTGGAATCTCTTCCACACCTCATGGAATGACTCGTCGTGGGCTTGTGCGAAATTTATTATCTTAGTACATACCACTTGAGTTTATGATGCGGGTAGTACTTCAACATGAATTTTTGGCACGCCATCACCCAAGTAGTGAGCGAGCCAGATTGAAGTGAAAGAAACCATGATTTCGCCCGGTCGTTCAGCGTGTATGGAAAGTCTCGCCCGGTTCTTCGCGCGCCTCATGGAACTAGAATGTTGCGATCGGCTTTCCTTTGAATACGAATTTTAAAACTAGAACTAACAACGACTAACTAGAAATCAAATTCTCGACCCTAGAAATGAGAGGGAGCTAACCGAGTCAACCGCGGGCTCAGCGGCTGCTGGCCCTGGCGGCGCCTGGCTAGGCCGTGGCTCGGCTGGCACGTCTCCACCTAGTCAACGACCGCTTAAGGCTACACGGTCGCTGACTTATGCTCTCGGCCTTCATTTCATTCTTTCGTCATTTCTCGATCTTTTCTCGTCCCTTTTTCAACTTCAACACTCGTTTAGGCTTGTGATCCTGAAACATAAAATGAAACGTAAATCGAGCCAAAACATCATGCAAAGTGGGAGAACAACACGAATAAGGACACGGAAAATACGAGTTTAGACGACCAAAAAGAGGCTAAACAACGTCCGTTGATTAAATTATTCTTGTTTAATTAGAACGTCAGATCATCGTTATAATTTCTTAGATATTGGATGAGGTCGAGAGATAATTCCAATATTGGATATATGGTTTAATCAACATTAATTTTGAATCGGAAACGTATGAATTAATTGTTTGTTTATTATTCTTGGAATTCTTAATTGGGTAATCTGAATACGAGAGTTACAATTGCTCTCTAATTATAAATATGAAGTGATTAATTATAAATTTTTCTTTTTTGACAAAAATAAAATAAAATAAAATTAGACAACTCTTAAGAGCCCTTGATCAGTGAACAATACATAAGTAATTGGAACATGATTTATAGATCTTTTGAATCCTAGGCCCTTTAATCCTGAATCTCATCATTTATTTATTTATGCTTATTTATTTTATTTGTTTGATCGTTTGCAATTATCTGGATTAGAGTGTTTAAGATTTCATTTTCTATTTAGTAGCACTTTTAATTAGAATCATCTTGTTAAACTTTCCTTGAGATTCGATATGAGTCAACTTAGCCGTCTACGATAGACCTCGTACTCTTGCGATAACCTATAGTGCACATTTTAGGTTGAAAAAATAATTCAATCGCTGAAAGTTCATATCTAAGAGGTTTATGGGTCGAAACAAATTGAAGGGGCCGTGCAAGAGAAGTCACAGAGAAATGATCGAATTTTTAGACGCCCCAAAAATATATACGTTTGAAATAGATTCAATTTTAAAAGAGTTGAAAAATCACTATCTCATTTAAAGGTTTTATACATCTACCCGAATTGCAAGGAGTATCGACGGAAAAGAAACCCCCCCTGTCGAATGAATCAGAAGAAATGATCAAGAAATACTCGGAGACTTGTACAAAAGTTTAATATAGGAATTTACAAAGAAATGATCCAACAAATCAAGATATGATGATCATATCCATAATCTTTACACGTTTTAACTAGAATTAAATATAAGTAATTGATTTTGAAATTTTATAAGGTTGATTGCCCTCAATTATAGAATTGGTTAAATATGAATTTATCAATATAATTCATTTTTAAATATTATATCTCTATTTTCTAATATACACACATTTAATATTGATATTTTATTTCTCTCTTTTTATTTTTTAACATTAATAATATACAAACACTATAAAAATTAAATATTGATTATTCTAATTTAGTCATTTTTTTCATGTTAATATTTTTTATTATTTAATTTATTAATTATAATTGTAAAAAAATATCACAAATATTAAAGTAATAAAATAATAATAATTAAACATTGATTTTTTTTTTTACATTTACGTACATGCAATATATTTTACAAAAATAATTAACAAAGTAATAAATAAACATTAACTATATAAAATTATATTTAAATTATTTTGCAGTTAGAAATATAGAAAATAATAAAATCCTACTAAATAAGAAATAATTTAATTATTTATAGATATTTGAATAATATTAATATATCTGTATTATTTAATTTACTTTATAAAATATTTAATTTAAACCATCAATTTTAACAAAATAAACATTTTAGATATAATTTATATATCTTAGCTAAGACTTTTGAAAGTAATTTTATTTGATTTCTCATTTTATATATAATGCTAAATTCCGAATAATCTTAATTTTGATTCTGATGCCGAGGCTGCATTTGCAAATCTTCCAAAATTAAATTTTACACACCAACATCAATTTTTTTCTCTTCAACTTTGCATGCATGTGCTTGATCAACAATTTCGTTATTACCCTTTTTTCCTTTTTATGAATGGAGTACCAAATCAAGTCCCAAAATTGCAAATCAAATCACTAGTAAAAGAATTAATATATTTTACATGATTGGAAATTAATACTTGATAGTAGAAAATATTTTGACACGATTCCAATTTTGATGAGGGAGCGTGCAATACATTAAAAAGGTAAGTGGGCAGAAGTGTTGCGATTGGTAATTAGGAAAAGAGAATCTTTCTATTTTATGACAAAGTTTTAATCTTTGGAGCAGGCATTGAATTGGTGAAGTAAGGTGGAGAGCAGCTTTGTATTTGTAGTGGGATGTTTGTGTTTTTCTCTGTGCTTACTGCTTTGTGTTCTCATCCACAGCCCCCTCAGTGAAAGGCAGCCTCCCCTGCTCATCATCGTCTCTTGCCTCTTTCTCTCTCCTCCATTTCTTTTAATGCCTTCTCTCTCGACATCTCGTGTTTCCTTCATCACTTCTTCCTGCATCATTGATAATTAATGGATGCTTTTTTCCAACTTCTTGAAATCAAATATGAAGGAGCAAAAATTTTTGGCTACATATATGGAGTATTGTTTGCATACAAACTAGCTTTGTGGGAATGAGTATATAGAAATTGTACTAAGATAAATGAAAAAGAATTCTAATGTTGCATCAAATATACACTTATGCAGGAATGTTGAATGATTATGAAACTAAATAAAATGATTTAAGAGATTTAAGATTCTTAAAATTAATCAGTCGTTATCGACTTTGGGAATGGGGGATCAAAAGAGAATCTACTAAGAGGAATGGACATTAATAAAAATGGCATAGGAGGAAAGATGAAGGATGTACTAATTTGGCAATATATGGAATATAATGCAAAGTAATGAAAAACAGAGGAAGAGCTATCACAGATACACAAAACAAGATGATGAATGCGACCTCATAAGCACATATGTCTCCTGCACATGCCCATTGGCCAAAATATACCACATAGTCCCCTACTCACTAATACTCTACTATAAGAACACACACATATACATGTGATGTATGTGTGTGTTTGTATAGAGAAGAATATATATGTAGGTCAATATCTTCGCGAACCAACGATAACTTGAGAGTACGTACGTATGAGGGAAAACCAAGGAAGTTCTAGGTGATCTCTTAAGTTTGCGTGGGCGTTGTAGGGCTTCGACAAGTTGGGATGAGCAAGACACCACATTATCATACAACTCATTGAATGTGTAGCCTAAGTTGCAAGTGCCAATGTGTTATGTGTGGTCTATTTCTTTGAGGAAAATGAGGCTACCCTTTTTCGTACACCTTTTCCCCCCTAGCTAGGACCACATCCTATTGGGACCAAGAAAATGATGGACTCATCAAAATCATTTTCTTTACATTATCCTCTGCAATGCATATATAGTTTATGATGCTAAAAATGTACTAATTACTATTCACTAGTTACTTTTTATATGTCTTGTGCATAGAGAAAAAAAAAGAAACAAAAAATGTTAACTAATTACCTCTGTGTCCGGTTTCAAAGAAGAAGATGAATCTGCCATCTTCATCAATCTTTCTTCGATGGAAGGAGTTGGACTGCTGGAGCTAAGATCTACTGGCGTGCTTTGTGTTCCTATGTCTCGTGTTTTCCCCATCTTTGTCTTCTCTGCTCACCAACAATGCAATGCATAAGAAACTATGTAGATTACAATTTCCTTTTTCTTCTATATATAAAAAAAAGAAAATTTTAATAGAAAAAAGAAAAGGTAGATACCGTTGGATGTGATCTGGGGTTCATGCTCGTGGACAGGAGGAGTGTTGGCATCAAAGTGTTGCATTTGAGAAGGGTAGATGAGAGGTGCAGAGATAGTGATTCGTCTGAAAGATCTTCCACTTAGTGTTTTTGCTGATAAACACTCCAAAGGGACTTCTCCTGAGAGGGGATTGCTTATGTATTTCTCTGCTTCGTTCCATTTCGAGTTCAGACTGAACCCGTTTCTGGTTTGCAGCTCCCACGTGTACACTGTCTTAGCTTGTAATGCTGCACCCACCCAAAATTCACTTTCTTTAATCCACAAACTATTTATATAGGTAGAAACACTAGTGCTCTCTCATTTCCTGATCAACTGATCTTACCTCTGAGGGCAGTGGTGAATGAGTACGTTGAAGGGTCAATTTCCTCTGCATGAAAATGAAACATCACCTCTCTTTCTGTGTTTGTGTGACAAATGAACTGAATGTATTATATAGGTCGTTAGTTAGTTAGGTAATTAGTTACCTCTGACGGTGTAGCCGGGGGAAGAAGCAGTGCTAGAAACGATGATGTTTGATCGGAAGGATCTTGTTTCTTCTCTGAAGCTCTTCAAATTTGAAGCTGAGAATCTTCTCGAATTGGTACTATTCTCTTGGCTCATCCTTCGTGCTCGAATAGCACATTCCTTGAGATTGAAATTGCTCTCTTCTGACTGCTTTGATGATGTGGATGATACCTCCATTTCTAATTGTAATGCTACAAGAAGGAATAGTAGTTAATGCTAACTTGTTACATATATTGTTCAATTCATTTCAAGATGATGAACAGAGGTAAAGAGATGCTTTTTGTTAAAAATAATAAAAAAAAACGAGTAAAAAAAAGTTGAATCTGCCAAGTGATTCCAACATATAAATATTCTGTGTGAAAAGACCTTTTTGTGGAGCAACTGGGCCACTCTTAAATTGGCATATGCTGGTGGAGTTGTCGAAACAAAACTTTTACCTATTCTTTATGTTCATGTTAAACATATATGGTGCGGTCATTTCATAACTCAGTGCACTTGAAACTACTTTCCTTTTAGTTTGTGTATTTATCGTAATCAATGGTTTAATACTTATTAATTAATCATACCATCTTTAATTGATGCCATTTTTATTTACATATTCAGTGCTAGCGATAACAGATCACTGGTGACACATTGATTTGAACATATTGTTGTTGAGAGACAGATGGATGTAAACATATTGGTGGCAAGAGTAGAACGATGTTCCATGCCGATGGTGGAGAAGACCACTACTGGTAACAAACTGTTGGTGGAGCAGCCCTTTATGTAGCACCTAGGGAAGGTTGTTGATGAATTTATTGACCTTATTGTTAGAATAACAACAAAGCTAGTTAAGTTCATGGGATATTTACGTGGTTCGACAATGCCTACATCCACGGGAGCAACAAGATATTCACTACAACGAGTAACCCGATGTCTTGCACAAACCGCACAACACTCTTGTTTGCAATCTCTCTATGTTTCTCTCTCTCTTATCGGCTGCTCTCTTTTTCACGTCTGCAACACTTCCACTGCTATGCTCTCATTTACTCTATTATGTACAGCAATAACATAACATAAATGAGATGGGCCTGATTCAGTATTTGGGCCTCTGCATTATTGGGCCCACTTAGTACTACAGTAGACTTCTTTCTCTCGCACATATAAGTCATGTGAGGGGAATGATTAATGCTGTGAAAAACAACTACGTGCGTATTTAATGGCCCAAGTGCTGAATTAGGGGAAGCAAGAGATGAAAACTATGTGAGTTTTAGTACAGTCTCTTAAGGGTAAGTTAATCATGACATGTAATATATAATATGTGTGTGTAATAACAAGTTGGTGAAACATGACCGTCAGTGATTAGTTATTTTTAGGTTGGGTGTGATAAGAAAACATCCTTCTTTGTCTTTGTTTCGGCACAAAGTAATCACAATGTTTTGGTTAGGTACATGAGTCCGTGGAATCATTTCTTTTTTCCAGCACATTCATTCATATATATATATATATGGTACCATTCGGTTAGAATCAAATTTTATGTAGAATCAAAATCTATGTATTACAACTTATTATTTTGATGTATATATTACTCCTTGTATTTTGTTGCGTAGTGCATTTTTATACATTAAGGCCATATTTGGTAGATAAGATATGATAGGATAAGATTAAGTTATCTTATTAAATCATGTGTTTGGTAGTAAATATGATAAACATGTCAGCCCGGTATTAAACATTGAGCCCGTGTCAAAATCATTAATTTAGCTTACAATTTAATCCTAAGGAGGTGGTGAGATTAAAATAATCTTGATACACCATATAAATTTAATCATATCATGCTATATCCTATCATGACTACCAAACATGGCCTAAGAGAATGTTTGGTAGGCAATTCACGATATAACATGATAAGATTAAATTTTGTAATGTATAAGGATTATTTTAATTTCACCATCCTTATAATAAAAATATAGGGGAAAATTGTGTTTTGGCACGGGCCTAATGTTTAATAGCGGGCCGCTGTATAATCACATTTGCTACCAAACACATGATTTGGTAAAAATAATTTAATCTAATTATATCATATCATGTCTACCAAACAAGGCCTAATCAAATGCAACGTAATTTTAATATATTATATATATGCATAAATTTTATTACATAATTAATATTATTCATAGATTTTATAAAGATGAACGTTTTTAAATTGATTCCAATTTCCTACTTATAAAAACAAGTTTTTATTTTATCTATTTCCTATACACGTATATGCAAAGGGAATGCTGATCATAATTTTCTTTACGAGGATTATGTTAAACATATTTCAAGTTCGATAGGGTGAGAGATTTTGCAAAAAATTTAAACAAAGTGTGGATGTGAAATTCAATATTTTAAAAAAAAAATTATTTATAAAATTAAATTTAAGTTAGAAGTCACGTCATAAAAGACTCAAAGTTGATATATATTATTTTGAATATTAACATTTTCACCACGAAAATTAAGAAGCTAAAGATCGAGAGTTGTGTTTTAAAAAAATAGGAGCTAGATATTATTTTGAAGCCAAAACTTTTTCTTTTTAGGAAAATTAACACTTTTAATGGGACGACTAAAAAAGAAACATAGTCACTTTTAGTGGGACGAAAAGAGTACTATTTATTTAGAAAAAAAAAATTATATATCCTAATTTGATTTTATCATGACAAATAAATTAAAAAATAAATTAAATGTTAAAATTAATTATATATTCTAATTTGATTTCACTGCGAGTTGGTTATTCGTCAACATCGGTTAAGCTTACGATATATTTGGAAGCCCTCAGCTAAATGAGTATTTCACCTAGAGCCGATAATAAATTTCATTTGATGATTTTATTCATGGGTGGCAATGGATATAACAATGAATTGAACTATTCAAAGTCGTCGAGTAATATGTGATCACTCATTCTGCGAGATAATTCTATAATATGACTAAATTTTAAGATTAGTACTATTAAGAGTAGCAGCTGGTAAGTTAACTTGTTGATGATGTATTGTGTACAAATTAGCTCCAAGTTTATTAATCAGAAAATATTGGTCCTCACGTACAGCTAGGTTGATAATTGAAGATTTATTTTGTCTGACTCAAAAAACTAGAAGGGATGTGTTGTCCAAACATATATATGGTGTCCCTGTAGATAAATTTGCAAGAATATGCATGGTTATGTAGGGTCTCACCTAGCTAGCCATTTTGTTGATCATAACTTGAAAAGGCAGCCCATATAATATTCGAAGGGCTTGCGGAGATGGTTGTGGACTAGTGGGGATTGAAAAAGTTACCCCCATATTCAATACGATAAAAGTTCTCCTTTAAAGCATGTCTTTCTCAAATCTTCTTTAAATTATTTTTTTTCCTTTTTTTTTATTAACACTACAGTCAAAAGAAGAGAGATAACCGTGTCAAACTACAGAAATATTAGTATTCAATCGTGTAAATAAAGTGAAATATGAATTACTCCATATATAGATAAGATCGGTTATTTACTGTTTTAGATTATCATTTTAAACGTTCAACTGCTGAAATTATTCATCTACAGGTGAAAGTAGTGCTTCCACAGTTCCACAGTATGATGCATGCTTGCTTAGTCATTGCAAAATATATATATATATATATATATATATATATATATAACTCGACAAAATATTGTGGGAAAAAATGGTTTCCGACCAAGCAACTTATATATAGCTAGATATTATTAGAAATGGCTATTCATTAGGAAATGCCTTTATAAAATTAGTATTACTTCCCTCTCATTATTTTATTATTTTAATAGATTCGTTTAAATAAAAAGTATGTCAAGATATGAGAATAAATGTGCTCAAATAGGAAGCACGCTGCCTTAGGAGTTTAGAAAAAATATTTAACAGTCAAAAAAGTATAGTGCACTTGTAGGTTTCAAGTGGACGCTCTCGGCCCAGTCTAGAACATACAGGGGTCCAATTCTTCAACTATAAATACAAAGAAATATATAAGTTTTCAAAATATATACAGTTAAACTTCAATATGTCGTTTCCTTCGTCAAATATATATAGAGACAATATTATTATATTAAAACAAAGATAACCACTTTTTGCAATATAACCACTTTTTGGGCGTAAGAACTAATAAGTTTAAAATCATATATAGGAATTCGCGACATACTAACGTATGGAACAAATTTTATATTGATAAATAGTACTATATGTCGCAGATTTCATGCTAGGATGTAAGAATGGAACGAACAACTCTCTTTGTACTATACGTCTCAAAATATATGTTTTTTCAACACACTACAACAAAACTCTCAATTAATGACACTTGAGTAACTATTATGAGTGTCACAAAATTTTAAATGCATATCACTAAAATTATTAGTAACATTTAATAATGTAGCTAATTTTGTGTAGTGACACTTTCAAATACATGTCACAAATTATTATTTAATAGTTACACTTTTAAATGTTATTAAAAATTTTAGTGACATGCAATAAAATTTTGTAACACCCATAATAGTTACACCCAAATGTTACTATTTGAAGGTTTTGTTGTAGTGACATGAGACTAATGGTACATATGAAATGAATTTGTTTTGTTTGTATTAAATTTTTTTGTTAGATTTGCTAAAATTGATCTAAAATTAAGTTGATAACTATTTTTAATGTTTGCTATTTAAAGTGACTAGTTTTAATTTTATCGTTTTAATGAATTACAGGTTGATACACAAACCTTTAAATTTAAACAATACATTATAATGGCGCGAGATTTCTGCACCTCAATTGAAAGAGAATTGCAATGTACGTGTCTAAGGGTGCTCGGTTAGCATTATTTAATCTATAGATTAATTTTATAAATTACTCGGTTGAAAAAAAAAATTATATTCGAAACTTAATCTCAACATAATGTCACGTATGATTATTAATGAATTATGAATTTTGTGCTACCTCGTACGATAAATTAATCTTAAATAATATCCGTCTAATTTAATCTCAATTTATTTCAAACTATTTTAATATGGACTAATATTAACACCACAAATATATTTACAAGAAATGATGTTGAGTTTACATGTCACTTGTAGGAAACAATGAAAAATTGATTACAAAATTACTAATATATAGAGTTCTAAAATATTCCGAAAGATAGTACTTTTGTATTATATATTTATGAAGAATATTTGACTGGCACACGTTTTACATTAATTATTACGATTACTTCTTTATTGGGCACACATTGTCGCATTCTACTCAATTTTAGAAAAATAATTCTGAAATAAATTAGGACGAAGATAGAAATTACTTGTGCAGTTGTGTTTTGTTTCTGACACAAAATTTATATATACTATTTTTATTTTTTATGGATTTTATTACTTTCACTTCTCAATCAAAGGGAAAAAGATATGAAATTTCTACCACAATTTTTTGACGAAAAATTGGATGCAAGGTAATTTACCGCAAAAGTCTCATTTAATTAAAATTAATTTGTGTATCCGTGACATGCACGAAAAGAGTTAAAAGTAATATAAATAATTTTAATTATAATTATTTAAGACATATAATTATATACTTCTCGTCTAACGGTCCATACAAATTCAAGTTAAAAAAAGAGTAACATTGTTTCACATTTTTAGTGGAGCACGATGGTTACAACTAAATATAAATAATTTATTATTCACCAAATATAAACATACAAGAAAAAAAATATAATTGATTTATTAGGTTTCATGCTAATTAATTTATCATATTTAATCTAACATCAAGTTAATAGATTAATCTAAATATATGGTTAATGTATTTTCTCATTTTAATTTCATATAAGAATCCTTTTTATAGAGTAAGAACATATGTGGTACATTACGGTCTGTTTGATTTGTAAAATATATATAACAGATAAAATTGATAACATATTTTATTTATAAATTCCTTATTTTCGATTAACAATTCATTATTTTTTAAATCATTTTTAATAATTTCGCCATTTTTTCCAGTATTCCAATGAGTGATAAATTTAAATGTATTTACATGCAAAAAAGAGTGAGACGACATATAAACTATTTTACTGTTAAAACTGACAATTCAAATTTATGGAATTAAAATATCAAGATTAGCGACGATTTTACAATTCGATGATGAACATATTTTTTCTTAAAGCAATTCATATATATTTGGTCTTGACAAAAACAAATAAAGAATAAAATTAGAAAAAAACAATCATTTATACAAAATAGAAGACTTAATATTTAGAGAAAACATGTGACCTATAATTTGGGTAATAAAAATATTACTCTTCATGTCCCGTTAAAAGTGTTTCATGTTTTCTTATTAGACCATCAATTACATTTTCAAATAGAAAAAAATTGTGTTTAAAAATTAAGTCTCAATTTTTTATAGTCTTAGTTGATAAAGAGAATATAAATATTATTTAAACAAATATATTATTTTAAAAACTATAGTGCTACTAATGAGAAAATTAAACTATATTATATTTGTTGTATAATTCTCATACAAGATTATTTTAAAACTATTTAAAAAATGATATTAATTTAATTTACTTCATAAAATTTTCAAATGAATAATATAATTATAATAAAAATAATCACTAATGATATAAGAACAAATGTAATAATCACATATATATTGTATGTGTGTGTGTATATATATTATGGTGTGAGAAATGATTATAATTGACTATTACAATTATGGTTTTAGAATTATCGATTATGATCTAATTACAATTCAATTCCAACAATTTTGATTTTTTTAAAATCCACTATGCATATATTATTGATTATAGATTAATTATTAATGGATATATTCTTTCTCATGAACCTAATTATATATAGGGTATATTATGTAAAATACCCTATTCCATAACATGTACACTTAAAATACCCTCTTTGTAAAAAGTATGGGAAATATACCCAAAATGACAAAACTAACCTTAAACCTAACCCTAATGTATCGGTCAACTGCTATGTTAATGCTTTATGTCACTTCAACCTGCTTTATGCAGCCCCAAGACAGTGGGTCCCGCTCTGCAGCCTGCAGCCCGCGTCAGGAGGTGTCGTCCAGGTGAGTGTAATTAGTCAAATAGCACTGATTTTGAGAAGGAAAAAGACATTACATATGCATGTATAAAAAGAGTGTGTGAAAGGGTTTTTATGCCAAGTTATTTCGCCGGGTTTAGAGAGAAAAAAATCAATTTGGAGAAGCTGAGGTGTCTTGAGTTGTACTCTTAAGTTGTGTGTACCGTTTTTTTTTTATTCTCCAGGTATGTTATTTTTTTTTTATTTCTCCAGAAGTTTGATTGTTTAAAATCCATGTTCACCTAATTTATTTCAATTCATTGTGTCTCCAGATTTTGGTTGCCCGGTTATTAAGTTCGAGAGAGAAGTTCTTCGAAATAATTGTTCTAATTGAACGAGGTTTGCAAAATTGTTAATTATAATTGTAAAAACCATTAATTTAATATTTTTTGTTATAAAACTTAAGTTTGATTTAATTATTTAGGCCGGAGAAGCGGGAGGGCAACGACATTTTTTTTTACTTCACGTGGAAAACAATGGCACAAGAGGTATTTTTAAAAAAATGTTATTTATGAATTATATTTGATAAATAGAGGTATTTATATGTGATTATGATTAAATGATGTTAAATACATGTTAAGCGTCGATTATCATGTTATTTGTTTATATGTGATTATCATGTTAATATATGTTTAGTCTTCATTTGATTACTCATGTTGTTAAATAAATGTAATATAGTTATTTTGTAAAAATAAAATTTAAAATATGGAAGAAAATATAAAACCCGGACGATTCATGTTGCCGACCGAAACCGACCGGGTTTTTATTGTTTACGTCCGGGTTTTACAAAAAGACGTCCGGGTTTAGGAAAAAAATAAAAATATTTAATATATATATATTTTTTATTTATAATTATAGGTTCTACAATTTTTGTAAACAAGAAAACAATATCAAACCAATTTTGTAAGTGTAGATTTGATTAAGTGATGATTAATTGAGTAGTTGTTTATTAAATTTTGTTTATTTCATCATTATTTTATTATTTAATTGAAATTGTGAAATAGGTGACAAAAGTATGCTTCTTAGTTCTTACATACATATATTCTTATTTTTGTAAAGCAGTATTCATAATTTCGATTTTTTTAATATATAAAATGAAGAATAAAATTATGATGGATTAGCGAGAAAGTTGCGAAAAATATTAATCACTAAGAAATAACTAATCAAAGTTCACCTATTTTATTAAGACAAGCACTGTTCACCTCTATCTTCAAATTGTCGCGTAATAATAAAATGGTCCATTCACAACTATAGTCTCTTTAGTGCACTGAAAAGAAAAAAACACTATAGACTGTTTAGTTTTTCAATGCTACCAACAATTAAGTTGTATAACTAATTTAGTTTTAGGTTTCGCTATTCGGTTTGGGTATAAAACAAGTGTGTTTCTAAATACAAGTCAGTGCAATAGGAAATATATGTGAAAAATCACCCCAAGCATAAAAAGTTTGTTGTTTTTCGTATGCAATGGAAGAATGTTGAGCAATTTAAATTAAGTATTATTTATTCTTGGAAAAAGTAGTTCTGATTGAATTTAATAAATTGAAAGGGGAAGTGCAGGTAGGTAGAAGACATGTGGTTGTAAATATGGAAGAAAATAGAAAACCCGGACGGTTCGTGTGGCCGACCGAAACCGACCGGGTTTTCATATGTTACGTCCGAGTTTTAAGAATAGACGTCCGGGTTTTTGAAAAAAAATAAAAATATTTAATATATAATTTTTTTTGTAAACAAGAAAACAATATCAAACCAATTTTGTAAGTGTAGATTTGATTAAGTGATGATTAATTGAGTAGTTGTTTATTAAATTTTGTTTATTTCATCATTATTTTATTATTTAATTTTAAATTGTGAAATAGTGTAATAGATTGATTTATTTTTATGAATAATTAATAATAGATCTCGTATTTGAGACCTGAGCTTGTGGACTTGTCTATAGTAGCGAGCACGTACTATAAGGAATCGATATTAGAAATAATTTCCAAGACATTAATGCATGTAGGAGGTGAGACTCTATTGCAGCGGTTTATGGATGGATGTTTCGGTCATTTTGTTGACTGGAGACCGGGACAGAAGTGTTCCGGCGCGCTTTCGTATTTGGTGGCGCGAATGGTGGAGCCTGACGAGGATGATGACGAAGGTTTATTCTTCGTTGTGAACGGAGGTCGGTACCGTTTCGGTGTAGAGGAATACTGCTTGATTAGCGGTCTTCGCTTTGGCCATTCATATTTCGACACACGCCCTACATATGACTTAGGGCAGGTCGAGCTTTATAATGTGTTTTGCGGCAGATCCTCCGCGACAGGAGGAGCTGTACTAAAGACTTTCACGAACCTCTCGGTTGAAGATCCTGACGATGATTTATACCTTAAGGCGGCCCACGTGCTCTTTGCTGCCTTATTTTTGCGTGAGGTTGATAGTACAGTCAGGATCGACTCGTGGATGTGGGTGCTAGCAGACGATCTAGCCGCGTTCAGCCTATTCCCGCGGGGGGCTATATCCTTTCTTTGGATGCGGCATTATTTGAACAACATAAACTGGAATAATGTGAAGTATAATCTGTTCGGGCCGTCATGGGCACTGTACGTCTGGATGCTCGAGGTATTTCCATGGATGAGCCAGACATTTGGGCGATTACGTGATGTGGAGATTCAACCCAGATGTTGTCGTTGGAGGTTCATTTCCAGGATTCCAATTGACGTCATATACCATATGTTTCATATGGAAGAGGTAAATTTTAATATTTATGAATATGAATTAATTTAATATCAAATAAACGAATTAAAATTAGCTTTCTAATTTCTTTTCTATTTCAGAGTGAGGTGACTGAGATGACTGCCAGCGTTGATGAGCAGTTATCATGGTATTATCAGTCACTGTTGAATATGGATCGGCGGGAGGCGTTGAATATCTTGTGGGTACCGCCGTATAATGCATTGAGACAGGGGATTCAGCCGCCACGACGCGCACATCAGACAGACAATGCTGAGGTAGTTCACGTTGACCCATCGGTGACACGTGCACGGAGGGAGATCCCATCACCTCATGTTCGTCCAGATCGGAGCGGGCCTTCTTCCTCAACTCATAGGTGCCGAGACGATGGGAAACGGGTTAGGCCGCCATCATCTTCCTCTTCTAGTAGTAGCTCTGGCAGGAATAGAGGCGGTCACGGATCGCACACGATTACCCCTGATCAGATGGAGCGGATTGTTGAGTCGGTCGCAGAAAGGGCGGTTGAGAAATCACACAAGAAGTTAATGCCGATTCTAAAGAAGTGGTTCGATGAGTTCAAAGACTCATTTCGATGCTCTGGATCACGACATAGTCCGGCCTATTCACCACATCGTAGGCCACCTCCTACTCCAGTTCAATCTCCACCGAGAGATCCATCGCCACCGAGAGATCCATCTCCTCCGAGAGATCCATCTCCTCCGAGAGCTCCACCGGTGTCATCCCCTCCAAGAGAGCCAGAGTACAGTTCATATTCTGGAGCATGTCATTCCGTGCACGAGATCGAGCATACTTCAGCGTACGGCGACCATTTTGATATGCCGCGATCATCGGCTTTCGAGCGCACCGAGAGGTCGGATAGTGATGTTGAGGAGATATTTCCTATACAGGCCACACCTCTTTCAGTGGTAAATCCGCCTCAGCTTTATGATCCAGGTCAGCATTATGATCAGATGCCTGCAAGACCTGCTCGCACTCGTGTGGAGGCCGCAGTTTTACAGAGTCCGTACACTGCAGAGCGTAGAACCGATGGGTTACCTCCCATTCCTCGAGATATTCAATTGAGATATCTCAATTTTCTTGCACAAGGATCGAACGCACAAGCACGGATTCCTGAGACCGGGTATGTTATGGAGGCTCTTCAATTCAACAACATACAGAACATGTCTATGCATTTAGAGGCCGAGGTATGTAATATTAATTGTTATTTACAGCACACACAACCATCAGTTAATTACTACTAATTTTATTTGAAATTTGTTTCATGTAGTATTTGGATCTGTATCTCTTCTATCTGAGGCGTAGGTTGAATGATCGGGAGGGCGTGTCTGTAGGTGTTTCAGCGAGAAACACCATCCTGGTGACCTCTGATTTTTTTGTAAGCTGAACTTATAATTAATGCCCATGTTATATTATTTTCTTAGTTATAATTTGTAATTATATTAATGTGTGCAGGTGAGCTTACTGAACACCTACCGCCACTTGAAGTACACTAACGTTCAAAGTGTGCGAAATCCACTTGAACTACGTAACGTGATTGAGAACTTCACGATGCCTGACTACTTGACGGACCACGTGACATGTGTGAATCAGGCGGCATCATCAGTGCCTTGGTGGGGAGCTGCTGATGTAAGTTTTTAATATTTCTACATTTCTAATTTAATATGTCGTTATTTAATAATATATTATTTTTTGCACATATTATCATACCCTGTTGTTTGGACCGTCAGTGGGTCGTTGTTAGAGTTTGCTTGATTGATTGGATAGTATATCTCTACGACTCATCCTGGTATACGAGCTCAGAGAGCGCACAAATGGCGATGATCGAGCAGCTCTCGTGTATCACAGACATGTTTTGGAAGTTGTTGATCGATGCAGGGTTTTGGTATCAGAATACTGCAGTTCCCATGAGAACCGACCCCTTGCAATTTTGTGTGCTCCCGAAGAACAGACAGTTCAAGCAGGGTAAACAAAACAACCACTTGCTTAATAGTGGCCCGCTAGCACTGATGGCGATCGAGCGATTCATCAGTGGCAAACCGAAGCTCCCATATGCTCAATCCAAAGTTCCTGAATTTCAAAAGCATATAGCGATTATGTGTTTCTCTATTTGTGACGAACTATAGGATCGTTTTATTGAAATTACTAAATGTTTTTCCTATTTGAAACTTAAACTTATTCTTATTATTAGTATCATATTATTACGTTACAAGCATCGTACATCACATTATAGAAAAAATAGATTACATAAGGATTCAACAAGCATATTACATTACTGAATTTGACTCAAGCATTTTACATAAACGAGTAGCAAACAGTACATTACAACGAACAAGTTGCAAACATTACATTACTAAATGTATCATTCTGAATCTGACTCAACCTCGTCAACTAGAAGCGGACATTTTGGGCGCCTATGATCAAATTGACGACAATTACTGCATTTTCTGCGATGAGGCACACTACTCTCCGCTTCACCAGTTTGTGGACGTGCTCTCTCACCACCTGCTCAAGCTCTAGTCATCCTAGGTCTACCCGACAATCTGATAACAACCGGAGGTAAAACAACTCTTGTAGCTATTCCAACTGGAAGCATGCAATTATCTCGATGAGGCACGGTCATAATGGAGCTAGTATATGTTTGAATTAGTGCTTCTCGGGTGTAATAATGACTCACATATTCAGATACAGGTTCTGAATTTTTTCTATATTAATAATGAATAAAAAAATCAATTTTTTGTAATGAACTAGCCAAAATTTAAAATCAATTGTTCAAGTAAAATACATACCTAATTGCAGCGATGGCGTGTGAACACGGAATACCGTCCATTTGAAACTCTCGGCACGTGCAAGTCCTAGATGCAAGATCGACCATATGAGGTTGTGGATTGCTCACTATGAAAACAGTGTACACCTCATCCCTGACATGTTGTGCAATGTATGTCCTCGATTTCTCCCGTTGTATTTCGAGCTTCAAAGATGCTTGTTCAGTAAAAATATCTTGAATACGCACAGCTGCTGTCTTCCTTTTTCTGAACCATTCCTCGATAGCTATCCTTATTGATTCAAGCATGGAACATATCGGCAATCGACGAGCCCATAACAATCTGTTGTTCAATGACTCCGCAGCGTTAGACGTAAGCATGCTATAACGACTAACGGGACACTGTGAACGAGCCCACTTCTCATGACCTACATGCAGCAACTTTTCGTACGCCTCTCGTTTAGCAGCAGCAATTTGGAACATTCTTTTTTGAAATTCTACTGGACGATATGTATATGCTGCTCTCTGATACAACGATATGATATGCTTTCCCCATTGTTTCATTTTTCCCATGAGATGAAAGTAGCACAAACCGTGAGTTGCCTCCGGAAATACTATCTGTATAGCATTTGCTATGGACTTGTGGGCATCTGATACTATTAATGTTTGCGGTGGACAACCGTACGCACTTTTGAGACGCTGCAGAAACCAAGTCCAACTCACGTCGTTCTCTATTGGACCAACACCATATGCCAGAGGGTAAACACCCTCGTTTCCATCTTTTGTCACTTCTACGAACAATATGCCCTTGTTCCTACCTTTTAAGTGCGTTCCATCCACAACTATGACGAGCCTCATCAATAATGAAAAGGTGAGACGAGATGCTCCGAGCGCAACAAACACCTGCTGGAATCTATCGTCATAACCGACATCTAAATCAGTGATCGTTCCCGGATTAGTTCTCTCAAGCATGTAAAGGTACCCTGGCAACATCTGAAATGACTCATCATACCCACCATAGATCATCTCAATAGCCATTTGTCGTGCTCGCAGCGCCAATTCATATTTAATATGAATTCCAAACTCTTCTTGCAACTCTTGTATCATCCCCTTCGGTTTAATTATCTGAAAATCACGACGAATCTTCTTCGCAAAGTACGTAGCCACAACCTTTGAGTGAACTCTTGTTGGAGGAACGTAGTCAAATGCCATCATGCACGTATGCTTATCAGTAAACTTGTAGACTCTCCAAGACTGATTTGTATCATCACCCGATGCAGATGCACGGAGCTCAAAAGTGCATTTCTTCTCAGGAAGTGAACATAAAAGTACTAATCGAGTATTATCAGACTTATATGTTCGATATTGCACGCCTCGTTCCATGTGCCACATGCCGACAACAACTATCAATTGATCATTCGTGTCATATATGGCACCTTTCTCTAAATCTGATAATTGGCTTAGGTCTTCTTCACATGCCACGAGTGAAGCTCTCTCTGTCAACGAAATCACAGGCACCAACCAATTTTCTAATTCATCTGGATCCAATTCCTCTTCTTCATCAACCTGCAAGTTTGGCGTTGGATGCACCATTTCTATCAATCTAGCAAAACCACCATGTTGTCGTATCCATGCAGCACAATCAGCAAAAGTAAACTTCCTTAAATTCTCCTCGGAATCTGTATCTGATGCATCAGGTTCTGACGCTGCCGAATTAATTTCGTCAATGTCATCATCTTCACAATCTCTATGCAACGAACCAGACGGAGCATCATCTTCATTCACAGGAGCTCGTAGAGGAGATTGCGGCCATGCCCGCCATGAACCAGATGGAACTTCTTCGATATTAATGTCACCAAACCAATCTGCTACCGTCGTCTGATTAACAAACTCACCTCCATCTTCATTTTGAGTACTATAGTGCTGCGTATCATAGGCCGAAGTCCCCATGAAATCCGAACCTCTACTCGAGGATCCCACATCATGTGTCTCGTTAGTAATATCCACATACACCACTGGACTCCACTCATCGCGAATCAAAAGATTGAAAGAATCATCATTACAAATGTGACGTTTACTACCATCATACGAAGATATCCGGTAAATCTCAAAATTTGTACTCATTCCAATATCATGCAGCATATGTCGTATATTATACCTCAAATCTTCAATCCGAGCAGGGTCTATGGTAACAGGAGTGGACCATTCGTTACCGCCAACGTACACATTGTCTTCCCAAAATCCATTGTACCTTACATTTATATACTTCCATCCGTCCATCTGAACAATAAATTACATATTTAGAATCAGAATATAATGAAAATACCAATTAACAAAAACCCGGTCGCAATATCTGTCACCAAACACAAAACCCGGCCGTTAAAAGTTATACCAGAACTTATCACGACCGGGTTTTCATTTTTTTTTTCAACTTCTTATGTTATGTTCTTGCTATATCATGAAAATCCTGGCGTCACAGTTTGTATAAATGATAAAACCCGGTCGTGAATGTAAAAAGGTCGTGTTTGCGAACAAAACAACAGGATTTTTAGAAAAATTCATGTTTTCACGACAGGGTTATAGCTCATCAAATTCATAACACATTATTCTTTGAAACTACGGGTTTAAATTTAGGATTACCTCTTTTGTTCACCCAAATCAGCACGCGACGTGCTTTTCTACTTCTCTTCTTCTATCTTCTTCTCTGCTCTCCTTCTCTATGCTTTTCTCTCCCTCTCTCTCTCCTCTTTTCAATTGTGCAAATGAAATAAGAAACCACTGGTGTATATAAAAAGGCATGTGTGTATATAAAAAGGCGTGTGTATATAGAAATTGTTATTAAGTAGTGTATTATTATTTGCACGAATCATTTAAGTAGTGTGTGTATATAAAAAGGCGTGTGTATTATTATTACTAAGTAGTGTGTGTATTATTATCAATTAACATAATTATATAAATTGATTTAAGCTGGTTGAATTTATATTAATAAAATCAATTATTGATTGAATGTGCATTCCCTTATTATAAAACGTATTTATATTAATTGATTTAATGCTCATCTCATTAATTAATTCTTACCTGGACTATCATTTTATTTTAGCTGAATTACAATTAAAAATTAATGCATGAGTTTTGTCTATTTTAATTCAGATTAATTAGCTAAAACAAAAAGTGATGTTCGTGATTTAATAATGTATAAAATAAAATGGGGAATTTTGTTTACTGACTCAAAATTAGATAAGATTTAATATGATTTTTGTGTATACGTTATTTAATTCATGTATAAATTTTATTAAATCTAGTTTTATTCAATTTATTAAATCTAGGTTATTATATAAATAAATTTTGATTTAATGCCTCATATTAAATTTTTATTTAATTTCATGTCAAAAAACTCACAATGATTAAATCAAATTATTTGTCAATGATTGCATTGGTTTTAACACATTTTATATAAAACAAAAAATGACTAAGGGTAATTTAGGAAGTTCAACCTAAATTTGGGCATTTTTCATAGAAAACTTACAAAGTGGGTATATTTCATTTTTAGTTATGGAAGTGGGTATTTATCATATAGCTCCCTATTTAAAATGATAGTAACTTGTTCATATGAAATTATTTTTTTATATCATATATCTAATTATAATTTTCATCACAATATTTAATTTATGCTGTATATTGTACATGTTTATACATACAAATAAGTTAAAAATTAAAAAGTATAGTTATAAAAAAAAATTGAATACTTAATTTTATTACTTTCATTTGTCAAGTAATTTGGAATATTACTTTTATTTGTCAATAATTTGGAAGTTTTAATCATTATTTATTAGTAACTTAAATTATTTAATTTACATTTATGTAATGAGGCATTAATTTGCATATAATTACACAATTGCCATTAAAATTGATGTTCAATTGAAAACTTTGTTTTAATATATATATATATATATATATATATATATATATATATATCGATATAGATGTAAGTAATGGAAATTAATTAGAAAATTATCCCAAGCCTTTTATTTTAAAGTGTTACTATTAATTTCACGTTCACAAATACTAAGATTCTCTATGAAGAAACATTTTCCTGATCATATATATCAGATACTACTACGTACCTTTTAGATCAATATATGTTTAGTTTTTATTCTAACTGAAAAAGTGATATAATTAAAAAATAAAATAAAATTCACTTAATAAGGATAAAAATTAAAAATAACTTAGTAGAAGTAATATTCAGTATATGCACATATTTAGACAATGTATGTTGTAGCATGAAACCAATCAATATATTGCAAAATCCAAGGGTCATGAGTAGCAATCAAATTTACAAATATGTAAATTATTTCACACTCGAAAAAGCAAATGATGATAACTCGATCGAAAAAGCACTGGCCACTAATTAAATAAAATAAGTCGATTTATTAAAGAAGCAGGCGCGTGGGGCGTGTGAACTAATTAGTAAAGTTAGGCAAGGTGGCTCCTGGTTGGCAGTTCTTAGCGGCAGGGGTGGGCTCCACCTCGATCGCCGGCGGCACCGGACGGGCGAGCAGTTCCTTCGGCAAGTCGGGGATGCCCTTGAGGTAGAAGGTGTAAAAGAGCTTGAAGGGGAAGATGATCTGATGCAGCCTGACGTGGCCGGAGACGCCCTCGAAGATGCCGGAGCCACCGGTGACGGCGAGGTCGGTATCTTGGTAAGTGAGGTAGGGACCCTGCACTGCTATATGACCGTAGTCTCCCAGGTAGAAGCTGTAGATGGCCTCGTACCGGTCACCCTTCATCTCCGGTTCGTTCTTTATGAGGATGCACAGCCCCGCCGTTATCCCCGCCCGTTTCTCAAGGTCGCCGGTGTACACCTGATTATTTATTTATGACTCCGTTAAATGATAGAATTAACTATATCAGCTAAGCTGATTTAATTAAATAAGTCATTAATTAATGAATTACCTTGTTGGAGAAAGGCACGAGGTCTCCAAGGGAATTCACGGTTTTTTGGCTCAACCGGAGGTACGCAGGGCTGCCGCGGTCTCGCTCGTTGATCTCATACACGTGCAGTTCTTGTACTCTTGCTGCAAATTCATATATATACAATTTTATCAATTAATAATTAATTATTAGTATATACTCACTAGTCACTACAATGAAAATACAAGTAAGGCCTTAATTAATTACCGGACTTGGAGTCGACGGTGGGATATTCAACCGCTTGTGCTTTGCACGAGATGGATTTAGTGGAGATGAGTGAGAGAGATTGAGGGAGCAAGTGTTGCTTCTTGAATGAGACGATAGGGAAGGCCTTCTGGGCGGCGGCGGGAGGCAGGAGCCGGCCTGTCTCCACAATGACGGCGGAGGCGGAGGCGGAGGCGGAGGAAGTAGCTATAGCCATGGGAGAGGATGTGCTGATGATAATTAATAAATGATGATCGAGTGCGTTTGATTGTTGGGAGTGGGATCTATGATATATTTATAATATATAGGCAACTGATTGGGTGTGGCATGGACATCGATCAGTAGAAACAATTAATTAATTAATTAATTAAGAATAAAGAAGTGGGTGAGCCGACCAGAGTGTGAAAATGTGTAAAATGTGTGCTTAATTAATATGATTTCTGAATGTTTGATGGACGGTGCGCACTAATATACTAATCCACATGCCATTGCCACGCTCTAACTACTCCAACTTGATTTCGACAAAACACTTTTCTCGAGGAATGCCTACGCTAAGTAAAAGATTAAGAATCTTTGATTATAATTAAGTATATTTTCACAATAAATACTCATAATTTTAATCTAAATAGACTAGTAATAATTAATTGAAAATTTTATTATTTAAGTGTAAAAATAAATATATAATGATAATTATGATAATCAATGTCTATATAATATTGTGAAACCTCTGGCAAACATATTAATAATATCGTTGTGAATAGAGTATAAAATTTTAAGAGTACATATTAATTAATCATAACTGAATATTTATTGATCATGAATTTAATTTAGTCCATAGTTAGTGAAGCGATTAAATTGATTAAAAGTAATAAGGAGAAAATTAATGTGGAAGTGACTATAGACATCCTCCGACCAAGTCCCTTAAAACAAATACTATTTCTTTTAAACAGAAATATAATATTATATGTGCACGAGGTTTTAGTTTGGACTGTGAGGATGTGTACAAACCATAAAGTTGACTAACCTAATTCAGACCATATAATTTTGACCATGCCATCAACTTCCGTTGACGTCAAGGTTTTCCCCTATCAAATGATACCTTTTTAGTATTTAACTTGTACATAATATTATTATTCATTTTGGTTTGATGTGTCTTTTTAAAAAATAATTTAATTTAATGATTTTATATATATTGTAAATTGATTGAAATTTGAGTAATATTTAATTTATTGTATCTATTTGAATTTGTGCGTATAAAATAGAAAGATTTATTTATAAAAATATAAAAAAAATTGCATAATAATTTTATGTAAAATGAGTAACAATTTAACTTTGTGGAATCCTTGATGAACACTTTACCCAATATCAACTTATTGAACGCAAACTTCTTCTCCAACTATGTTTTGTAAAAATTAAATATTTGTGGGTCATCATCCTCATTTATTCAACATATCTTATTAATTCAAGAAAAATAGCAAATACATATTTATAATAAATATCTAATATATACAAATCACCTCTAATAAAAATTGGCTAAAATTTATCCCTACATCTATGTTTCCTTCAAAGCAATGTCTACTTTTATAAATGGATGAAAATTAACCTTTATTATAGAGAGTTAATTTACATTAATTTGTAGACATCAGTGATAGATTTGAATAAAAATAGATATAAGAGATTAATTTAAACAATCCTTACATAGTGAGTAATCTGTTATAGAGGTATTTGTTATAGATATGAATTTGCTATTAACAAGCCTATTTTTCGTACTTTTTTTGAATATTTTTTAAGATCGAAATCGAGTTGTTTTCTTTTATTTCAAGTCTTGTTTTGTTTGGTAGGACACACTTTTGGATAACAGGTCGAAGGTTGATTGAAACTCATTCCTTGAAAAGGCAAGAATATCAGAGTATAACCTTGAGCAAATTGAAACTTAGGTCAAAGTACCACATGAAATTAGTCTTCAACTGCAGTTGTGGCAAGAAACAACTTGACCAAAACGAAGAAGAAAGAACCAACATAAAGAGGCGAGAAAGATAAAGGGCAAGATCCAGAGACTTGATGGCTAACGATTCTACAACGATAAACAATGAAAGAGATTATGGATGAATCTCCTCAAGAAGGAAAGAGGCATCACCAATTGATGAGGAACCTGAAAAGCATTGAGTGTCATTCAAACATGTGTTATAACTCAATTGTGTATAGCCGGAATAGGGTGGTCTCTCATGATGACTATGAATGAGTCTCTATATTAACCTCCTTAAATTAATCCAAACTTACTTTGAAGTAAATTAATATAAATTCACTCTAAATGATATATTGCTCTACTCTTCCACATCCATATTACGAAAATAAATATTCTTATAATAAATTATTTCTTGTATTTAAGATATTGAATATCCATTAATTAATTAAAGCTTGTTGACAAGTAAAACTAATAAAAATATTTTTCAAGAGTGATTTAGATCAAACATTTATTAATATAAACAAATCGGCCGGGTTTTAATATAATAAATCTTTTCTAAACACCTCAAATGGATATCATTAACTCAGTCTTTTCCAAGACACGATACAAAATGACATGCTAATACTTCTTGTTAAACCAATAATCACTACCTGAATGTACCAAGATATTGGATTACGAAAAATATCCACTATATAATATATCAAAACAATGCAAAAGTAGTCACGTATACTTAATGTCATTTCCATATATTTAATGTTGGAAACCCTAAAGTATTTTGGTTTTGATGATGATCTCTCGAAACACACATAGTCCTCTTTAGAGCTAAACTGTTCTACGTGTTAACATATCACTACATATAAAGTGAATTCTGATAGAGAACAGATTAGGAGATGACTTTGCATGTAAAGGAATTATTCCTATAGAAGTCATTTCTATAATAGTATAGGATGAAGGCCAAGATTTCTTGCCAAAAAGAAATCGATCTGCTGTGACAGACAGCAACCAGATCACCGACCAGATCGATGATCACAGCGTATCACCAGATCGATAGAGTCATCAAACCACTAGATGACATCATCATACATATCATATCCTCTTGCCACGTCAAAATTGAAGTCCATCCAATAGGGTTTGGGAAGAGAATCCACGATTGTCACAAGGAAGGAAAGTAACCGTTAGCGATCTGCTTTCCATACTTAGAGGATTGAGTCCACGTTTCTACAAGGCAAGAACAGATATGATGAATATCATTGATTGGCAATCTACAATTAATCTCACGCCAATCAAACAACGGCTAGAATTTTAAATTCAAAGCCTATATATTTGAAGTTCAAGGTCTGGAGACATGTGCGCTACATCGACAATCTACTCTCAAGCAATCATCCTTTGAAACAGACTAAGAGCTGCAAACAACTTGTGATTCTACATCACACCAATCCAACCTCGATTCAAGTCTGTCTTATCGAGAGAAAGGAGATCACCCTGCTAGCTAGTAGTTTTCTAGTGGTAACGTAGAGGTAATCTGTTGTAAAGGGACACGACCCTTACTTCGTGCATAAGTATCCCTCTAGGTTTGATTGATACTTGTGACTCGTTCTCCACGAGTATAAAGAAGAAGAGTGTCCTAGTAGTGGATAATTTGGTCTAGTTTTGATCAGATCGTGGACGTAGGGATTTCCCGAACCACATTAAACAACTATGTCATTTACCTTTCTGCATATTTACTTTCAGTTGTTTATTATTCTAACTCCCTGCACTTCCATATAGACTGCATCTCAATCAATCTGCTTTAACGATTTGATTAATCTTTAAGGTTTTCTATTTAAGAGCACTCACTAAATCCACCATATTTCCGCACACACAATACTTAGAAAATAATAAGATCACTCTTATTATTGTCTAAGTGTTTACACTAGAGAGCAATCTGCTTGGACTGATCCATTATCGATCTGCTGATCAATCTGGTTAGTCATCTGCCGAGCAATTTCTTATTTAAGAATAGCTTGAACTCTTTAATAAATAAACAAGTAAACTGAAAAGTTTGTATTTGGTGTATTCCCCCCCCATACACCAAACCTTACTCTTTCGGGATCAACAAGTGGTATCAGAGCGGTGGTTCAAACGGCCATTGTTTTTGTTTCACAGGGTTAATACCTGCGTGGTCAACTTGAATAGATCTAGGAAAACCTATCTTTCATTCACGTGCATACTATCTGCTATGGAATAATCTGTTGTTAGGGCTTGTGAAGAATTCTCTATCTAAGGATATCGAGAATGGAGTTTCAGAATCAAAACAACACTCAAAGCCCATCACTATCTGATGTGGAAAGTAATAGAAGAAGGTCCACTACAGATCACTGAAGAAGTAACGGTAACTACCTCAACTGGTGTAACTACACAAATAGCTCCTAAAGATCCAAGAAAATATACCGCAGAGGAACGTCGCGAAGCCAATCTGGATGACTTTGCTAAAGGGATCATATCTAGCACTGTCAAAGGCGTACATCTGGCCAAAATCCAAGATCTGGATACTGCCAAAGAGATGTGGGAAGCCTTAAGAGACTTGTGTCTAGGATCTGAAGTCATGATTGAGAACAAACTGTCTCTTGCCTGCAACAAATACGATGAATTCAAAATGAAACCAGGCGAGACCATTGAACAAATGAAAATGAGATTCACTGGAATCCTCCTTGAGATATCAACGTTCAATAAGAACAAATATACTCAAAGAGAGAAAAACATGAAAGTACTCAGAGCACTTCCACCTAGCTGGGAGATTTATGCTGCAATGCAACCACTTCGTGCAGACTTCAATGAACTCTCTACAGAAGCCTTATTTGATCACCTTGAAGGCCATGAATGTGATATACAAAGAATTCGTGGATCAGATCATCTGTCCAAAAAGGCAGAAAGCAGCTTGAAGAAGGACAAAGAAGTAGCTTTCAAAGCGAAGAGCAAACCAGATGAACCTTCTGAACCTTCTAAACCAGATGAAGAGAAAGGTTGTGACAAATTACTAAAAGAGTTTGCAATGATTGCCAAACGCATGGACAAGATGGAGGTCAGATCGAAGAATTATAGACGTTTCTACAAAGATAACAAGAACAAATTCTACAAGAAACGTGACAATGATCGACCTGATAACAAGGATGAATCAAAACAGCAGACAGGTAAAACCTCAAAAACATCTAACTCAACAGATTATACCTGCTTTGGTTGTGGCAGAACAGGTCACTTCAAAATAGATTGTCCTGATCTGTCCAAAAGTCAAAGAGAAGAGCTAAGAGCAAAAAGAGATCGAAAACTCAAATATGAACGCAAGGCCATGCTAGCTGAACAAGAATCAAGCAGCTCGAGTCATTTTTTAGATAGCTCATCAGAGAATGATGAAGCATTCTTTGCTAATGATGAAGAAAGCTGGGATGAATGCTATATGGGACTAGACAACGGTCTGGATGAAGTAGAGGTAAACTCTTGCAATTCAAATTCCTCAAATGATAATGATCTGGAACAGGAAGTAGAAGATCAATCTGAATACTCATGGGAAGAAGTAAATGAGATGTTCAAGAGCTATTCGAGCATCAAAAGATTGTTTAGAGAAGTAGTAGAAGAAAATGATAGGCTGAAGAAATCAGAACAGATACTGAGCAGAGCTAACACCCAATTCGTTACCCAAATAGCTGATCTGGAAGAACAGATCAAGGAAAAAGATAGAGAGACTCACTCTTTAAACTCAAAGGTCAAAGATCTCATCAATAGAAACAACGTAGCTGAAGAAAAGATAAAAAAAGGCAAAGAAATGATCTACAAAAGTGATGAACGTGCCAAGCTGCTAATCAATCTGCAGCAAAAGGGCACATCTGGATTAGGATATCCAGGTCACTCGGAAAAATCTTCTGGAACAATAAGCTTTGTACCAGAGAGAAAGAAAATACCAGATCAAGTAATAGATCTGAGGAACAAGAAAGATCATCCCCAGAAGATGATGGTAAAACAGACTGGATACAAACAATACTACCAAACAAAGGGCCAACCAGTTCATTACACAGAAACATATCATGTTCATAAAAAGAATGTCAACAGGACATTACCCACCAAAAATGTCAACATGACAGTACCTATTAAGAAGGTATTGAAGAATGATGGAATAGAGAGACATCATCCATCTGTATTCCATTCTCTGTCTAGAGTTGATAATGATGGGAACATTATTACTTGCTATATTTCTGTTTCTAATCCAAAAATGTTCTGGATTCGAAAGTGAACATTTGCTAATAACTAAGCACCCAAACGTTGAAGGGTAGCTAAGTTTCCTTAATCGCAGGACCAGAAGACTGCAAGAAGAAACAAGATAGCAAGAGGAACAATCTGGATAATAGATAGTGGATGTTTGAAACACATGACTTGTGACAAGAATCTACTATCAGATTACATTGAAAAATCAGGACCACAGGTCACCTTTGGATGTGACTCAAAAGGATATACCAGAGGATATGGAAATATAAAAGTTGGCAAGACCACCATCTCAAATGTATCGTATGTTGAGGGTCTTAGTCACAATCTGTTTTTTGTAAGTCAATTATGTGCTAATGGTAATCAGATCGTTTTTGATACTAACAACTGTTTTGTGAAGAACAAGGAAGGAGATGAGATACTCCTTACCGGAAAATTTCAGGATAGGCTATATATTATCCAGTGGTCAAACCAGATCGAGACCTACTTAGTCACTAAAACTGTATCGGAAACAAGCTGGTTATGGCAAAAGAGATTGAGTCACCTAAATTTTAATTCAATCAACAGGATTGCCAAAGAAAAATTAGTGGAAGGTCTACCAGATCAAGTATATGATAAAGATCATATATGTGATGCATGTCAAGCTGGAAAACAAAACAGATCATCCTTCTCAAGTAAAACAGCTCAATCAACATCAAGAATACTGGAGCTTTTGCATCTGGATCTGTTTGGACCAGTTAAACCACTAAGCATAAATGGAAGAAAATACACCTTGGTAATCATAGATGACTACTCAAGGTTCACCTGGGTCATCTTTCTGTTAAAGAAGAAAGAGACATTAGCCAAACTACCTGATTTTCTACGCAAGATCACCAAACAGAAAGAGGTGAATATAGCCACCATCAGAACAGATCGATAAACAGAATTTCTCAACCAAAAGATTGAAGCATACTGCAATAAGATGAGAATTACTCATCAAACTTCAGCTGCTAGAACTCCTCAACAAAATGGAGTTGTTGAAAGGCGAAACAGATCACTTAAAGAAGCAGCTCGTACCATGCTAAATGCTACCAATCTACCCAAGAAATTCTGGGCAGAAGCAATCTACACAGCCTGTTATACTCAGAACAGATCATCAATCACACTCAGACATGGAAAGACTCCATATGAGATTTGGAACAACAGAAAGCCTAAGATCTCTTACTTTCGCACTTTTGGTTGTTTGTGTTACATACATAATAATGGGAAATCTCAATTGAGAACTTTTGATAGCAAAACTGATCCTGAAATATTCTTAAGATATTCTGATGTCAGTAAAGCATATCGAGTCTACAATAAGAACTCTCATGTTGTGGAGGTAACACCTCATGTTGTTTTTGATGAGTCCATTGTTGACTACATGTCACCAGATGATAAACAGACAGAAAACCAGATGACTACAAGAAAGATGAATGAGATATTACTAGAAGATATTCTTGTTTGGAATTCAAAAAGTGTTGATGAAGAGATCAATAATCCACCAATTGCTGAAGAAATTATACAACAAGGGGGAACAATCCAACATGAACTGGATGAAAACAGATCACTAACTGAAAGCAATGAAACAGTCATTGCAAGTGATGATCAATCTGAAAATCTAAATCCAGTAGCAAGATCAGATGAGAATCCATTTCAAGTTTCATCAACAGTTCACAATGAATTTGAGGAACCAACAGATCAACCTGATCCTGAGATATCTGATGAAGAGATGACCAGGAGAAGAAGATGGATACAAGATCATCCACCAGAACAGATTGTTGGAAACCCATCAGATCGTATGAAAACAAGAAGAATGCATGGAGAAAGTGCATTGTTAAGCTGCTATCTCTCTCGCATCGAACCATCTGATGCTCATGAAGCACTACAAGATGAAGATTGGATAACAACAATGCAAGAAGAACTCAATGAGTTCAAAAGAAATGAGGTCTGGTATCTCGTGGACAGACCCAAACACCAAGGGGTAATAGGTGTAAAATGGGTGTTAAAAAATAAACGAGATGAGAATGGTGAAGTAGTCAGAAACAAAGCCAGATTAGTAGCTAAAGACTATAATCAACAAGAAGGCATTGATTTTGATGAAACATTTGCACCTGTAGCCAGACTAGAAGCAATATGGCTGTTCTTGGCATATGCTGCACACAAAAGATTCAAGGTATACCAGATGGATGTCAAAAGTGCCTTCCTAAATGGTATCCTTGAAGAGGAAGTCTATGTGGAACAGCCACCTGGATTCGAAGAAGCAGATCCAAATCAGAAAGTATACAGACTGACAAAAGCAGTCTATGGTCTAAAACAAGCCCCTAGAGCTTGGTATGAGACACTGTCCACATTTCTACTAGAATCTGGATTCAGAAGAGAATCAGTTGACAAGACCTTGTTCATCATCAAAGTCAAAGAGAATATCCTTTTAGTACAAATCTATGTAGATGATATTATTTTTGGATCCCAATCTACTTATTTGTGTAATAAATTTGCTGAGCTTATGAAGAATAAGTACCAAATGTCCATGATGGGCGAAATGAGTTTCTTTCTAGGATTGCAGGTCAAGCAGTTACTAGATGGCATCTTCATTAATTAAGCAAAGTATATTCATGATCTGCTGACTAAATTTGGGATCAAAGATAGTAAACCTGTTAAAATCCCAATGCAGACCAACGGGAAAATTGATTCTGATCCAGAGGGAAAACCAGCCAATATCACTCAATACTGAGGGATCATAGGATCACTTCTCTACCTAACTGCCAGTCGACCTGACATCACATTTGCAGTAGGAGTATGTGCGAGATATCAAGCAAACCCCAAAGAATCTCTTATGGAAGCAGCTAAGAAGATATTAAGATATCTTAAGGGAACAACTCACATTGGATTATGGTATCCATGCGAAGACAACTTTGAGCTAACTGGATACACAGATTCAGATTATGCTGGATGTAAGCTGGACAGAAAGTTAACATCTGGTACATGTCAGTTCTTAGGAAATAAACTGATCTCTTGGTTCTCAAAGAAGCAGACATCTGTTGCCACATCAACAACAAAAGCTGAATATATGGCGGCAGGGAGCTGTTGTGCACAAATACTCTGGTTAAAACAACAACTCAAAGACTATGAGATCGATGTCAAGGAGATACCTATTTTCTGTGATAGCTCAAGTGCTATAGCAATCACACAGAACCCTGTTTTGCATACCAGATGCAAACATGTAGATGTGAGACATCATTTTATAAGGGATTATGTTGAAAGAAAACATGTACAGATCGAGAAAATACACACTGAGATACAGAGAGCAGATATTCTTACCAAAGCATTACCAGAAGAAAGATTTAAGATGCTTTGTGGGAAATTAGGATTGTTAAATCTGGAAGAAAGAACTAGATTGATATAATACAGATGATGAAAAACAGGATCACATAAAATTCCAACTGAGAATTGACACCAGATCATCTAAAGTACAAGTTAATGATCAAAAAGATCAATCAAATTCCAACCGGGAATCATTAAAAGATCATCACACAAGATTGATGTCCAAATTGAAAGTGGCATAAACAGATCGATAATGTTGACAACAATTTGTTAATAAGGAGATCGATCTGGACCAGATGACTAGTAGCCACGTGGATATTAATTAGTATTTTCTTATTAATATTCTCATTACTTGGTCAAGGGAGAAAGTCAACAAGATAGGGTGATTATTTTTAATCATAGCCCATGTATCTAAATTCTGACATAATATACTAAATCTTTTATTCTTGATGACTAAGTACAGTGTTTGGGAAACGTGATCGAGGAGATTTTTACCAAACCAAGAAAAAGGAAGAAAATTGACGGCTAAAACAAACACGCGCCACACTACAACCGTAAGATCAAGCGCGTGTATCAAACGCAAAGAAGAGGAGAAAATAGACCATAGGTCTATAACTCAGAGAGGCGGGAAAAGCTGAAAAAGGGAAGAATATCAATTAATTTATTACCTTGTTTATCACTTATCTATATATATTTGATAAAGCGGTTCGACTATCATCTACATTCTTTTTCTTCGACACTTAGCAAATTTTTCTCCCTTCCAAACTCTCTCAAATCTTCAAAACCTATCTGTCAACATGGCTCCAGAATATTCTTTATTTCTTGAGCAAGTGAAACTTCTTAATCAATACATTCATCAAGATCTCTATGCTGTTCTTGACACCTTCAGTTTTCACAAATTGGACAAGGCTTTCGACCTTGTTAAACGCTGCAAAGGTTTCAAATCTATGAGTTTTCCTTTAAACTGTTTTGTATCTTGATGCTCTGAAACCTCCGAAATCCGTATTGAAAAACATGGCTTTATCCATTTGCATGCATATGTAAACTTGTATTGTTGTATGGAACTTGATACTTTGTATTACTTAAACTATTACTGAGCACTCATACTTCATTGATGGAAGGATAGTGCTCATCTATGTTGCTTTGACTTTGATGTAGGTTTTCACAATATCATTACCACACATCCTCTCCATTTCTTGCCCAAAGAAGTAGCTGCCTTCTATCTCTCATGGCAAGGAGAGAAAGGTGGGAATGAAGCTACCATCCAAGTCAGCAAGGGTAGCACCATTAGCAACACAACATATAACGTGCTAAACATAATAGATGAAGTCTACAAGCTGAAAGATGAAGGTCTTAGCCTTGGAGATCTAACGGACGAGCAACTCCAGGAGGCTATAGAGATGGTGATGGTAGTGCCCATTCACTATACAAACAAGATGTTCAACAGGGCACTGCTTGCACCTGAATTCAAGATCATATTTGAATTCGTCCAGAGAATTTTCATGAACCACAATGGTTCCTACGACCAAGTCACCCCAGAGAAATTCAAAATACTTGCTGCTGTTGTGCTGAATCTGCCAGTGAACTGGAGCAGAATACTCTTTGATCACTTGGCAAAGGAGGCCAAGATGATCACGTTCGTGAAAGGAGCAAGCCCTTGAATTGAAGTGAGGAGGAGCAGCTTGAGGCACTCCACCAAGATCAGCTACATGCTGGAATCCTTTTTCAAACAACACAAATGAGATACCATGGTTAAATTCAACAACAGATTGCACTTCCCAAAGGACCAACATCAAATTGAGATGTCTATGGGCATCTCTGCCAATCTTATAGCAAGGGTGACAGACCCTGTGTATGCCAATGCTTTGATGGAGATGGGAAGCTCTAACCCAATCTGGGTTCCACCATCTGCTCCTGCTGAAAAATCCACCAAGTCAAGGATCACAAAAGAGAAACAAGCTGAAAGGACTCCCTCCAAGAGAGTTACCAGGAGAGCCAGCTCAGTGGATACTGACGCCTCCACAGCAGCTCAACAGCCAAAACCTAAGAGAAGGAGATTACAGAAACTTGTGGAAGAAGTCCAGGTTGAGGAACCTGCCGTTGCTGAAACATCTATCCCTCAACAGGAGGTTGAGGACGAGGAGATTCTGGTCGGGGGTCCACCAGAGGATGTTGCCCCCATCTCCTCCTTAGACCCAAGCCAGGTCAATGACTTCTCTCCTGCTCACACTACTAGCCCATCATCTGCTGAACAACTCGAGCAGATTGATGAAGAGGAAGAAACTGAGGGAGAATCTTCTGATGAGGATATGGAGAAGAAGAAGGCAGAAACTGCAGTGAAGCTGCTAGAAGCTGAAGCAGATCACTCCATTCTTAAGACATTCCCTGGAATCTAGCTTACTCTTGAGAGTTACGAAGCTGCAAAACGCCTAAAATTCCTTCTGCTCATCAAGGACAAGGAATTTTATGTCCTTGACACCATACTGAAGACGAGATCAATCGATGCCCTCAAGGCAGAAGAATCCACTCTTCTCAACATCTTTACTACCTCCTCCATTGCTGAGTTGAGGGACACTTATCGTCTAGACATCTTGGCCATGGCAAAATTTGAGGCCAAAGAGCTACAGATCGATCTCAGATCGATATATGAAAAGGCAGAGATGCTGGAGTTCTATAAAAGTATTGATGAGGATGAAGATGAAGAACTTGCTGAAGCTGAAGCTCACCAACAGGGTGCAGCAATACCAGAATCAGAACCAGATCAGCATCAAGCTGATGCTGCAGAACAGATCGTGGACCCAACTGCACAGGCTGAGGGGGAACCAGCCAAATCAAGCAAAATCCAGATTGCAGTGGTCGATTATCCACGAGAGGAGACAGAGCCAGCTAGACATAGGGTGGGTGGTAAACTAACAGATGATATATACACCCCTGCTGTCGCAGCAACGATAGAAGAATTTGTGGAGACAACCAACCTGGAGGATATATTGATGACCCAGCATCAATCCCTATCCAACGAACAAGTGAAGGATCTAATCTCCAACAAAGTGGATAAGTTCATGTATGGGACTCTATCCACAGTCCAAGACCAGGCCACCCGCATCCTTACAGAATTCAACAACCATCTGAAATCTCATGTGGACCAGGTGGACTCAGATTTGAGGAGAGTCTGCAGACTTAAGCTTGAGGAGTTGAGTAAGAAGATGGATGATGATCGATCTGCAGCTGAGCAGAGGAAAGAACAGATCGATCAAACTCTGGTAAATATGGAACTCAAAGTCCAAGAAATGTACAGAATAGTTACAGAGTTTGCAAAGAAGGAGAAAGATATGGTTCATGTCATTGTCAAACAACAGACCGATGGGATAGCTGAAGAGGTGATCAAAGCAGCCAATGCAGAAACCAGATCACTATTTAGAAAATTTGAGAACGAAGGCAAAAATTTTGTAGAAAGGAAGCTAAGCGAACTGCGCTATCCCACAAAGACCCTGATCGACTCATATTTTGATGAGATTGGGATAATTAAGGAAGATCAAGAGAACTACAAAGCTGATCTGCTCAAAGCTAAATCATCATTGGAGAAAAAGAGCGATGACTCCAACCTGAACATTACTTCACTGCTTACACACCAGGTAGATTCAAAAAAGGAGTTGAAGGATATGAAGGAGGAGATCACCTCCCTTAAGGCACTCATCAACATCTACATTGATGATGTCGAAAAGGGGGAAGGATCAAGGAAAGGGAAGGAGAAAATAGCTGCAACCAAAGACAAAAGTCAATCTGGTGCCTCAGATGAAAAGAAAGAAGCTCAACCTGAGCAGCTGACTGCACCAGATCGACCAAGTCCTCAAACTCAGAAAGCATCAAAATCCATTTCAACCAGATCAAGTCACTCTCAACCGTTAAAGAGGAAGAAAAGATCTAGATCTGGTTGGTTCTCATCTGCTCCTATCAAGACAAATAAGACAAAAGAAGGAGAGACCAGCTGGGTCCCAGATAACTTGAAAAATGGTTCGGAGGGACTAAAGTACGGCTTCATCATGTGTCGCTACTTCATCAGAGAACCTGCATACTGCGAGGGCACACCAAATGAAGCATTCAATCTATACTTAGACATGAATGATGCCAAGGACCTGGTGCAGGCAATTAGAGAAGCAGCTGCAGAAGCCCAGGTCACCATCACTGCCCCAGAGAGGGAGTTTAGAGAATGTCCTGAAATACCTGGCACTAAGCTCCCAGACAAAACTTATCTGCTAAACTTCATCAACCAGCTTGCTGAAAACAGAGGATATAAAATAGATGCTGAGGATCCAGACTACATAAGAGTCAGAGAAGGAGTATATGAAAGTGTGCAGCTAATATCAGATGAAACTAGAGCCAAGATGAAGAAGAAACAGGAGGAAAGGAGGAAGAGCAGATAGATACTTATTTTCACATCTTTACTATCTGCAATTCCTATTTTTGATGAACTGTAACTTATTTTGCTTCTTATCTATGAAGATCTTTCTAGTTTCTAATGACAACATCTTATTGTCCAGAACATATACAAACTGCCATTAATCGTTATAACTCAAATAACGAAAACTAATCAATCTGGCTATTAAACCAGATCAATTTTAATGAGTTATTAGGATATAATTGTAAAGTGTGGTTTCGACATCATCAAAAATGGGGAAATTTTTGGGAACCCTAAAGTATTTTGGTTTTGATGATGATCTCCCGAAACACACTTAGTCCTCTTTAGAGCTAAACTGTTCTACGTGTTAACAGATCACTACATATAAAGTGAATTCTGATAGATAACAGATTAGGAGATGACTTTGCATGTAAAGGAATTATTCCTATAGAAGTCATTTCTATAATAGTATAGGATGAAGGCCAAGATTTCTTGCCAAAAAGAAATCGATCTGCTGTGACAGACAGCAACCAGATCACCGACCAGATCGATGATCACAGCGTATCACCAGATCGATAGAGTCATCAAACCACCAGATGACATCATCATACATATCATATCCTCTTGCCACGTCAAAATTGAAGTCCATCCAATAGGGTTTGGGAAGAGAATCCACGATTGTCACAAGGAAGGAAAGTAACCGTTAGCGATCTGCTTTCCATACTTAGAGGATTGAGTCCACGTTTCTACAAGGCAAGAACAGATATGATAAATATCATTGATTGGCAATCTACAATTAATCTCACGCCAATCAAACAACGGCTAGAATTTTAAATTCAAAGCCTATATATTTGAAGTTCAAGGTCTGGAGACATGTGCGCTACATCGACAATCTACTCTCAAGAAATCATCCTTTGAAACAGACTAAGAGCTGCAAACAACTTGTGATTCTACATCACACCAACCCAACCTCGATTCAAGTCTGTCTTATCGAGAGAAAGGAGATCACCCTGCTAGCTAGAAGTTTTCTAGTGGTAACGTAGAGGTAATCTGTTGTAAAGGGACACGACCCTTACTTCGTGCATAAGTATCCTTCTAGGTTTGATTGATACTTGTGACTCGTTCTCCACGAGTATAAAGAAGAAGAGTGTCCTAGTAGTGGATAATCTGGTCTAGTTTTGATCAGATCGTGGACGTAGGGATTTCCCGAACCACGTTAAACAACTGTGTCATTTACCTTTCTGCATATTTACTTTCAGTTGTTTATTATTCTAACTCCCTGCATTTCCATATAGACTGCATCTCAATCAATCTGCTTTAACGATCTGATTAATCTTTAAGGTTTTCTATTTAAGAGCACTCACTAAATCCACCATATTTCCGCACACACAATACTTATAAAATAATAAGATCACTCTTATTATTGTCTAAGTTTTTACACTAGAGAGCAATCTGCTTGGACTGATCCAGTATTGATCTGCTGATCAATCTGGTTAGTCATCTGCCGAGCAATTTCTTATTTAAGAATAGCTTGAACTCTCTAATAAATAAACAAGTAAACTGAAAAGTTTGTATTTGGTGTATTCCCCCCCCCCCATACACCAAACCTTGCTCTTTCGGGACCAACATTTAAAAATAAAAATTCTTTGGGACATCATTCTTCACTGTCAGTACAACATAACTTAACTCACAATTAAATCTTTCAATGTAACAAATACAACGATATCATTTTGTTGTCTAAGATAAGCGTAGAACATCAATGATACTAAAACATTTTAAAATAGACTGTCCAAGTCTATTTGGAATGTCAACGCTTTATTCCAAAAGGGATCGACTATGTAATATTTTGTAATTATCGATCCTCTACAAATTCTAAAATATAATGTCTTGCAATAAAATAATCAACATAATATAAATTGCAAACTAGTGACAAAATTTTACTCATAAATGAAAATGAAAACAATTTCTTACTGATGAGTTCGTTTACGTGCTCTTTTTGAGCTTCGACTAGGTGTAGATCAAGTCTTGTTTTCATTACTTTTTGTCTTTATTTTTGGGAGGACACACTTTTGTGAGACAAGTAGTAGAGAAAATTCTTGGGCAAGTCAGGCGACATTTCGTGAAAGAGGTAAGTTCCCAAAAGCTAACACCTTGAGGAAGGAATTGACGTGCTTAAGAGTTAAGACAATGCACTACGCGAGATATGGACCTGACATTTAAAATCTGGGGGCGAGGTTGTTAGGGTTTGTATACCTTAAAGCATGCTTTATGCTTATATGATGTATCAAACTTGTTTTCAGTTCCATTTAAATGAGAATAAGTGTTTCTATCATTGGTTTGTTATTTATTATTTTTATATATTGAATTGCAAACGAGTCCAGTTACTACAATTGTAGAATGTGTGGTAGATCAATAATCACATAAGGTAACATGGTCGGGTCCTTTGTAGTATAAGGCTCACAGTCTAGACAGACTTGGGAAGTCTAGTAGGTAAAGGTTGCGGTATCATTTGATGTGAAAGCTGACCTTAACCCGCAGAATGATATCGGTATGTATAAGCTGATACACATGTTTTACGTATACATATTGAGAGGTTTCACAGTGAGATAAGCTCTACGTGCTGTTGCTTAGAATGAGGTCTCAAAAATTAGTTATTTCTTAATCTATGACGATGACATTAATATATGTGACTGATTAAATGCTGTTTTGATTCATCTTTGTTTACGAGTTTTTCGTAATCCCAGATAGTGATGTTTTGAGCAGTAGTGATTGGTTTAGCTAGAAGTGCTCGATTGTCGATCGCATAGAATTGCATCTCGATGACACGAGTTGATTATATCCGCGTGAGGCGTTGAGAATGGTTTATTCCATAAGAAACCCGACCGATTGAAATTTATTCGATGTGTAATAATTAAAGTCTGAATCAGGTCACTCAATAATAAATATATTAATTAATTATGAGTTATCAGCGAACTCAATTAATTAATAGATTTAATAAATCTTAAACGCGAGAAATAATTAATAACAAAAAGGGTTACATCCGTAATTTTGAATGGATAAAGATAAGTTTAATATTTATCCTATAATGGAGTCGATAAATATTTATAATAAAATTATACTTTATTGCATTTCCATAGTGTAATTAATTTGAAAGTTAAATGAACTTAATGTAATAATTAATTTAAGTCTAAGGTTGACCAAGAAAGTTTATTAAATTTAATTAGGTCAAAATGACATGGAAATTAATTAAATTAAGTTATGGATTTGACTTGGTCAAATTAATTTTGAATTATTCAAATTTGAATAATAGATGAAATTGTAGAGAGATAAAAGTGAGATTAGTTCTATTATTAGGGGATCTTATCCATTCACCATTGAAGCCCTAACCTACCCCAACATATCTATAAATATAGAGAAGATGATGGCCGATTTTTAGCTTCATCATACTTAGAAAAATCGGCCAAGAGAGAGGTTTCCTCTCTTGATATTTTCGAAAATTGTAGAGTATTTTTATACTCTATTTATCATTCTTCTTCTCTAGGAAATGTTTGATAGATTATTGCCCACACAATAATCAAATCGTAGATCGGGAATAGGTTAGAAGTTTCTAAAGTTGGATCGAATGAGATCGAGGAAGGAGATCAAAGAGATCCATTGGAGATGATTGTTGTTCGCTGCTAACGACTCAATGTCTCTTCGCGAATGAAGGACAAACTAAGGAAAATGTATATTCCGCAATTAATTCTCCCGTGTGGTATTATATGTTAAGAATTAATTATTTATATAATTTATTAAACATGTGGATCCTGCGGAATTACAAGCCTCTCATACGGGTTCTATCATTCGGTATCAGAGTCGGTTATATGATTTTAATTTATTATATAAATTGGATTTTAATTCTCTTATTTGCATGTGACCGTAATTGATATTAGGATGCTAGATTTAAATTAAAGAGTTATATCTATGGTTTACATGGCTTATTTCATTTAATACCACATTTATTCGTTTAATTCATTTTTCGGTGCCCGGTTTAAGGCTTGATTTTAATCACACAGGGGTTGACTGTGTTAGATTAGGTAGATAGATTTTTCTTTGTATTTTTCTTGTTTAAATCATGTAAAATAGTGGGAGAAATAATCTGCATGAAAAACGAGATGGAGAAACGGAGGCCGTACCTGGGCCACGACGAGAGCACTGGCAAGCGCGGCACAGGCCCATCATAGGGCGTTGTCGCACGGCACATGGGCGGCACACGCCTTGGTGCGCGACATTGGGCGTTGGCACGTGGCGCAGGGCGTTGGCGTTGGCGTAGGCGTGGGAGCGCCCTGACGCGCCAGCAGCACCTTAGCCCAGGCAGCCCTTGGCCCTGGCTCGGTAGCCCCGGCTGCGGGTGAGCTGGGTCTGGGGCAGGCCTTAGCACGAGCCCAAACCCGATTTTGATTTCTTGGGCCCTTTCGGGCTCTGTTGAAGTTCGATTTTTGGTGCGACGACAACGAACGACAAACAACGAGTCGAAGACACCATCGAGATTTTTTTTTAACCAAGGAATTTATTTTCTCAAATTTAGGGATTTATTTCCTATATTTGAGGAATTATTTCTCTTAGTTTGAGAAATTAAATTTTTTTAATTTGAAGAATTAATTTTCAAAATTCGAATGAGATTTGATTTCCTATATTATATGAATTAATTTCAAAATTCGATGGAAGTTTAATTTCTTCAAGCGGTAAAGAAATAATTTCTGAGATCCGATGGAGACTTGATTTCCTCAATTTTAGAAATTAATTTCCAAAATTCGGAGGAAATTTGATTTCCTATATTATAAGAATTAATTTCGGGTACCCGATGAAAATTTGATTTTAGAAATTCTAGGAATTAGTTTCCAGTATCGAGTGGCGATTTTAGTGATTAAGATTTAATTTCCTTGTTTTAAGGAATTAGTTTCTGTAATATCCCACATTAATTTTTAGTTTCATTTATATTATTTTGGCAAGTTTTATTAATTTTTTTTTAAATATAGTTTGAAATTGTTTGAAAAATAAATTAATTTATTATATGTTTGAACCAATAGATTTGATTTCGTATGTTTACAGGTTGTACGACTTAGAGCGGAGATGTGCCCTAGCAAAATATATATTATTTTTATAAAATATTGGAAGATATTTAATATAAATATCTATGATTTTATTAACACATATCTAATATTTTATTATGAGTAGTGATATATATATATATATGTGTGTGTGTGTGTATTCTAGAAATCTCCAACTCTCTTTTTCTCTCCCTACATAATCGACTCCTCATCTCCCCTCACTCTGTTTCATTTTTTTTCTTCTCTTCAAGAACTTGGAGGTAAGCTCTATGGATTATGTTCTTCTTCTTAATTTAATTGTCTTATTGTGTTCATATATGTGTATATGTATGTATATAGAAAGGGAGAAATGGTTGAGTTTGGTTATGGTTTGTGTTATGGAGAAAGGGCCGTCGGTGGAGTAGAGACGGAGGCGGCAGCGGGGCTGCTTCCATGGTTTATCGTTGATATGTCGGCATCGGCAAAATCGAAAATTAGAATGATATGTGTGAATTCCCTATTTTCGGCAGAAACAGGGCAGCATATTGCGAGCTAATTTCTGTTCGTTTTATTTATCCAAAACCCATCGTATTAGATACCATTTTAAAGGTGTTTTCATCTTCTTTCCAACGAGATTTTCAGATTTTAATTCTGACATAGAACGAAGGAGTTATAAGCCTCTGAAGTTAGAGTGTCGATGTGTGTATTCTCTGTTTCACCAGTGTCTGGCAGCAGGTTGCGGGATCATTTACGTCCATTTTTGTATACTAAAACCTAACATATCAGATACTATTTCAAATATCTTTTCGTCGTCTTTCTAATGATACCTTCGGATTATAAATCGGAGTCCGGACGAGAGAGTTATGACCTGACGAAGTCAGGGAACAGATTCTACCCACTGCAGGTGCTGCGCGATTTGAGTTTGATTTTCCGGCTTCAAATCGATGCCAAATCCAAAATATTTACTTAGGAGTTTTATAGTCCAATCCTTAGAGAGTGCACCCGTGATTAAGTATTTAAAAAATGATAAACCGAGTATCCATAATTGATGTCCCAAAACTTGTGGTTTAAGTTTGGAATTTAGTAATTTACATTCTATGTTTTATATTTTTGATTTGAGAAATATTGCTTAACTTATTTATTAAAATTCCCTAAACTTGTTTTATCTTGTTATATTAATTTCATAATCTTCAATTAGAATGTGTTGTAGTCTCAAGAACTACATATATGTATAAATCAAGTTTTATTTATGAGTACTAATTGTATGAGTTTAAGCTATAATAAGTTTATACTTTCAATGTGTAATAAGTTAAGTTTTAAAGTGCTAGGCGACGCAACATCCAAGGCTCGAGGACGGACAACCAACTAAAGTTGAGGATTTCCATTTGAATTGCATCTATCGAGGTGGGGTTTACTTTATCTGTAAGCGTAGTGGTTACATGGTTATAATCATTGTTGTGTTTTGTTTCATTCGTTTGAGCTATTTATGTGGCCCACAAGGGGTCGAAAAGAGGTTGATTTACCCACAAGGGGTAGGCCCACAAGGGTTCGGGTCCACAAGGGACCGAGGCTAGTCTCATTTAAACAGCTAAGCTAAAGAGGTTCATTACGTTATGTTGCATTACACAATTGGTTATAACTACTTGCAGCGTATTCCCCACTGAGTGTGCTTGCATACTCACATCCTATTTAATGTTGTGTTTGCAGGTTAAGAGTCGATGATGGAGTCAGACAAGAATGTGCCCCATACTCTCCCAGTTCCAATATGTTGGATTACATAAAACTTATGTTATTATGATATATGTGTGTGATAATACAATATAACCTAGTTTTGTTCAAATGTTTTAGAATCGTATTTGCCATATGATAACTATGTTTGGTTGAAACACACTTAAGCGAATTTTAAACTGATGTTGATATTTTGATGGGTATATATATATATATATATATATATATATATATATATATTTTGATGAGGGTTGTGTCCCAATTTTGGTATCCTTGTCTCCTGTTATTGGTTGATATTTCAGGTTGGTATATACGTATTTATAGGGGATACGCCGTCCATTTGTAAAATTTTATTATACTCTCCGCTGCTTATCTTAAAACACAATTCATAATATCATTTATAATATTAAATGATTAAAGAAAAGTAAAGTTTTTCGTAATGTCTTTGTTTAAAGAATGAGGGCGTTATAGTTTCCTTATTTTACGCGATTTGATTTCCTTATCCGTTTTGGATAATTGGTTGTAATTTATGTGCCTTATTATGTGCTTACATGTTTTAATCTGGCCTTATTTGCTATTATTATGGATGATCTTATATGTTTTACATGATATGCCATTACATGTGCTTATCCATTTTAAAAATCTTTTGTTTAAAATGACTAAGCTATAATTATAATTGCATTTTATTAATTTAATTTGCTAAGATTACATATGTTCTCCATGAGATGATCTTTTCGTGAAGTAACTTGTCTTGATTCCAAGCGGGATCACATTTACTAGTTCACGTGATAAGATTTCTCTGAGATGAGTGTAAGATATAATTTGGTAATATGACCCCTCCGCTGTGGGAGTAATATTCTTTGGTGTCAGGGCTCATGGTAGTTGCTTAGGTATAATTTAGTAGTTATAGCAGCACTCCGCGGCCTCTAACTGTTGAGTTATATGACCAATAAAACCATTTTAAAATTGATTGTGTAATCGATACCATTGCGTGGCTTGCATGATTGATTTTAAACTGAATGTTCAATCTGTGATCGTTTTATTGTTTTAGGTTTACGATTATATGCATTTGAGCATGTTATTTATGATAGATTGTTTTATTTACTCTCACTTCTGTTCTTTTAGCATGACTTTCTAATCACTTACCCCGTTTTTTTAAGATTACACTCGACGGTCCTATATTTATTGATTGTTTTAATGATTTGGAAAAAGTCCTGACTACGATTGACACAAGGTTTGTTCTTGACAAAGAATGCTCTCCAAATTTCCTAAACACCATCTGGGAAGGAGAAGCTTCGGTTGCCAAGAGGCAACAAACTGAAAACGTCTATGATTTGGTCAGATAGGACACTGGAAATCTGATTGTCTTCTTCGTGAGAAGTGGATAATAGTCCAGAAACATCTTACACCTTGGTAGTGAAAACATGTTTGATGACTAGTTCTGCCCAGTCTTGGGTGGTAGATATAGGAACCACAGACCATGTTTGATATGACACGCATAGGGATGACAATTTGGCCCGAAGACCAACCTGAAACCGAAGAGGGTTAGGGTTGAAAATTTATTATCCGAAATATTTTTTAGCCCGAATGAGTTGGACTGAAAATAATCTAAAAGCGATAAGATTAGCCCGAAAATCGAGTGGGTTGACCCGATTAACCGAATGAAAAAATAAAATAATAATTATTTGTATAATTTATTTAATTTTTTATGCAAAAATGTATTTATCATACCCATCAATTAATCAATCACTTAAAATAATAATTATGAGACAATTTTGGTATAATATCATTACATTTTCTCTTTAAATTATTCATATTTAATTTTACTAGTTAACTATGTTAAATTTTTTATTTTATTTGTTTTATTTTTCAAATATATATATATTTTAAATATAGAATCATAAAAAAATTTACATATATAATAAACATTTTCATAAATATTTTAGCTCGAATGGCCCGGTGGGCTAGCCCCAATTTATCCCGAACCAAAAAGCCTGACAATCCGAGTGGGTTCGCCCGAAACCGAGTGAGTTGACCCGATTGACATCCCTAGACACGCAGACATTCATGCGAACTAGACTACTTAAGGAATGCGAGATTTCCATCACTTTGGGCAACGCTACGAAAGTGGCGGTCGTTGCAGTGGGAGATGTGCAGTTGAAGATCACTTCTTCTGTTCTAGTATTGAGAGATGTTATGCTTGGGCCCAGTTTTAGAAAGAATTTAATTTCAGTTTCTAAACTGATTCAAAATTGATATTTAATTTCCTTTTGATGATTTCATAATTATCAAGAAAGAAAATTTTATTATTTGCACTAGCACGATGGTAAACAACTTACATACTATATATGCACAGTCTAAGCAACAAAGTGCGACTTTTAACTTATCTACTAACTCCAAGAAAAGAAAAACTTCTTGTCTTTCATCGAATGATACATATCTCTGGCACTTAAAACTTGGACATATTAACCTTAGGAGGATTTGAAAGTTAGTGGAACATGGGCTTTTGGATGAACTCCAAATTGAGCCATAGCCGACTTATGAATCTTGCTTGGAAGGTAAAATGATCAAGAGACCCTTCAAGGTAAAAGGAAATAGAGTCAAAGATATGTTGGATATCATTCACTCCAACGTTTGTGGTCCAATGTCGACCCAGGCCAAAGGTGGCATGCAGTACTTCATCACTTTCATTGATGATTACTCTAAATATAGACACGCTTTTTTGATGCACCACAAGTCGGATTCCTTTCAGAAATTTAAGGAATTCAGGGCACTTGTGGAGAATCGTCATGGTAAGACAATCAAGTGTCTGCATTCTGATCGCGGAGGCGAGTATCTCAGTGCTGAATTTTTGAACCATTTGTCGGAAGCAAAGATTCAATCCCAGTTAATTGCACCGGGTACACCCCCAACACATTGGTGTAGCTGAAAGATAGAAAATAACGTTTATGGAGATGGTGAGATCTATGATGAGTTATGCAGAGTTGCCAATTTCGTTTTTGGGATATGCCCCAGAAACGATAGTTTACACATTGAATTTGGTACCATCCAAGTCGGTCCCTGAGACACTGATTGAGCTGTGGACCGGGAGCTAGCCCCGTCTAAGAAATCTTAAAGTGTGGCGTTGTCCAACACACGTGCTAGAAAAAGACGCCAACAAGTTGGCACATCGTACTGACTTGTGTCTGTTCGTGGGCTATCCTAGAGAGAGGAAATGGTGGAGTTTTATAGTCTCAAAGATTGAAAGGTCGTGATTAGCACCCATTCTTGATTTCTAGAAGATGACTATGTAAACAACCACAAGTCCAGAAGTGAGACAATTCTCGAGGAAATGAGAAATATAGCTTGTCCAAATTTACAAGAAACACAACCACCACCAGCACCAACCCAAACACTTGTACCACCTATAGTGGAGCCTCGTCGTAGTGGGAGGGTTGTTCGCCAACCCAACCGATTCATTGGTCTAGGAGAGAAATCTGACTTAGTCCCTGACCTAGATGAATCGGACACATGAAATTTCGACGAAGCGGTCCAAGATAAGGATTGCCACCTTTAGAAAGAGGTGATGGAGTCTGAGCTGCAATCCATGGTAGACAATGGAGTATACGAGCTAGTTGATCTGCCCGAAGGATGCAAGGCCATTGGGAGTAAATGGGTCTTCAAGTGGAAACGAGGACCTGACAGAAACGTCATTATCTTCAAGGCTAGACTAGTGGCAAAAGGCTACACTCAAAAGGAAGATATCGATTACGATGATACCTTCTAACCAGTAGTCATGCTCAAGTCTATTCGTATACTCTTGTCAGTTGCCGCACATATGGATTGAGAAATATGACAAATGGATGTCAAGACAACTTTCCTAAATGGAAGTCTTCATGATGTCAAGACACCTTTGTTTTGATCAGGTTATCAAGTCCTATGGATCTGATCAGTGCCCTGACGAAAGCTGTGTGTACAAGAAGTGTGAGGGTAAGACGATTGTTTTCTTGATGCTATACGTAGATGACATTCTTTTGATTGAAAGTGTCAAGAAGATGTTGTCGGACGTTAGAGCATACTTGTCCAATCAATTCGATATGATGGATATGAGAGAAGCATGACACATTCTCGGGATCAAGGTCATCCGTGACCTGAAAAAGAGAATGTTGAGCCTATCTTATGAATCATATATCAAGACGGTTCTTAGACGCTTTAGTATGAAAGATTCCAAGAAGGGCTTCCTACCCTTAAGACATGAAATCGTTCTTTCTCAGGACATGTGTACTAAGACACCTGATGAGATAGAGGAGATGGAAACACATACCTTTTGCTTTTGTAGTAGCTAGTCTCATGTATGCTATGATATGCACTAGACCAGATATCTGTTATGCCATAGACATGGAAGCACGATATCAATCTAACCCAGGAAAATTTCATCGGATTGCAGTAAAGAACATACTAATGTACCTTAAACGGACTAAGGAGTGTTGTTTGGTTTACTAAACAGACACCCTTTGTCCTTTGGGTTATACAGATTCTAATTTCAGATGGACCTGGATTCGAGGAGATCTACCTCCAGTTATGTGTTTACTTTGGGAGGCGGAGCAGTGACATGGAGGAGTGTGAAGAAGAAATGCATCGCAAACTCCACCATGGAAACCAAATATGTGGTCGTGACAGAGGCCTCAAAGGAAGAAGTTTCGCTTAGGAGCTTCTTGATGGACCTAGAAGTGATTATGAGTATGCATTCGAGTATCTCAGTTTTTGTGATAACTCAGGTGCAGTGAAAAACTCAAAGGAACCACCGATCCACAAGGCAAGTAAACACATTGAGAGAAAGTACCATATCATTTAAGATATAGTGCAGAGGGGAGAAGTACTAGTGTCCAAAGTAGCATTGGAGTACAACCAATCTTGTTGGTCCCAAAAGAGCAAGGTTTGGTGTATTGGGGGG
>JAPKLX010000298.1:195661-221689 GCA_026898415.1 Leonotis leonurus
AATGGCACCAAATGCAAACTTTTCAGTTTACTTGACTAATTAACTTAGAGAGATTAAGCTTTCTCGAGGGAGTTTGCTTAAGGTTGACAGACCAGATCGATAGATGATCTGTCTAGTCAGAGTCTCTCTTGTGAGTTACGTTGAGTAGATAGCAAGAGTGATCTTGTTATCAATTAGAACGTAGTGTGCGGAAAATGGTCGACTTAGTCTGTTGCTCTTTATTAGAAAACCTTAGAAAGTATTAACCAGATTGATTAAAAGGCAATGCAGTTTTGAATACTCGTGCTGGTTAGTGAATAAAACAACTGAAAGTAAAGATGCGTAAAGTAAATAACACAGTTGTTTTTACGTGGTTTGGGAAATCCCCTAGGCCCATGGTCCAATCTAAACTAGATCGGATATCCACTACTAAGATGCTCTCTTCTTTATACTCGCTAAGAATGAGCCACAAGTTTCAATCACAACTAGATTGAGACTTATGCACGAATAAGGGTCATGTCCCTTTACAACTTGCAGTTAAAACTGCTACAAGGTACCTTCACGTTAATCCACTAGAAAACTACTAGCTAGCGAAGATAACTTCCTCCTTCTCTCGATAAGTCATACTTAAATCGAGTGGTGTGATTTCGATCACGAACAGCTTAGAGCTCAGTCTGAAATGTAGAAATCTCCTCATTGAATGCTTCAAAGATTAAGTTGATTTATGGGCAGAGTAATAGCTTGTAAAAACTTGCGTTTGATCGTCAGTTCTGCATCGTACTCTTCTAGACTTTATTCCAAGCTTTTACAGGTGTAGAATTTAAAATTCTAACCGTTGAATCTTGATTGGCGTGTGATAAATGTAGATTTCCAATCAAGGGATATGAATCCCAAAATATCTCCTCTTTCCTTGTATGAAAGGTTGACCGAATCCTTCTTGATATGGAAAGCAGATGGCTAATTGATCTCTTTCCTTTCTTCGCGCTTCAATTGATTCTCCTTCCATTCCCGATCTCTGATTGATTTGACTTTCCTTCTGATAGAGATCTCATCACGTGGCAAGTGATGTGGAATTCATTCTAAGTACATCGGGTAACCAGAACGTATACCAGATGACTTAGGTGATCTGCTCCAGGTTAGGTCCTCTCTCCAAAATGGTGATCTGGTCAACCAGATTAAGATCAATCTGGTTTAGATGACTTGGTTGCTATAGGTGCGCTGGCCTGCTTCCTCGAACAGAAGACTAATCAGATGACTTTTCTATAGGACATAACACTAGGAAGTATTTAAGTCCTTTACAACTTAAGTCATCAGCTAATCTGGTAAAACACTTGTTCTCTATCAAATTCACTTTATAACATAGTGATCTGGTACATACAGAACAAGTTGAATCTAGCAAACAAAATGTAAATCTAAGTGTGTTTCGAGAGAACATCATCAAAACTAAATTTTGTGAGGGATTCCCAACATGACTAATCCTTTAAAAATCCTGATCGGTAAAACGTTTGGTTGGGATTCCATAGAAATAATTTTGATGATGTTCTTTCAAAATACACTTAGAATTCGTTGCTTAGACTTGCCTATGTTGTAACAAAAAAGGTAATCTTTGTATGAACCTTATCAGATAGAAGAGCAAATATGATAGATCTAAACTCTTAAGATTGACTCATTGTAAAGGAAATATCAAATTATAAGATCTTGACCATAGTTTGTCAATCTCTAGGATATGTTTAGATGATGACATTTTTGTAAGAGGCAGAACACTGCTATAAGAGTTCTGACTTATAAGAGACATCAGGTTTACAAGGTAGTACTGTTATAAAGAAAGCTTACTCAACAGAAGAAAAGTAGAACATAAGAGAATGTATATCGAGCCTCTATCCAACTAGCCTCTATTAAAGGAAAAAGATCAATCAAATATTAAATCAACTCAATCAAGGAAATTCCAATTTACTCTACAAGGCAAGACTCGTTTCATGGAAACAAGATCTTCAACAACGATTATGGATTGATTGATTAGTCAATCAAGCCAACGGTCAGAATTTTAAATCTGCACCTATAAAAGAGTCGATTCAAAGTATGCAAAATACGAGATTTTCAACCATCAAGAGCCGTCACATTGCACAAATTTTTCATCTACATTCAAACATTCAAAGAGTGAAGAAATCAAAGTTCTTGCATACTGTTCTCGAAGCAACACTGTTTACCCCAGAAAATTTAAAAGTTGTAATCTTGATTTAAGTCTGTCTTATCAAGAAGTTAGAAGTTTACATCGTTCAAAGTTTAGTAGGTTTCCAGGCTTTGATCGTGAAGTGTTGAAGGAGAATTCTCTCTGTAAGTTGTAAGGGACACGACCCATAATTCGTGCATGAATATAGTCTAGCTTTGACTTGTATTCACGTCTCATACTCAACTAGTATAAACAAGTGAGAATCCTAGTAGTGGATTTCTAGTCTTGATTGATTGGACCGTGGACGTAGGGGGTTTCTCGAACCACGTAAAATTGATTGTGTTATTTAAATTCTGCATTTTATATTCAGACATTTATTCACTAATCCAACATTCTCATACTCATTCTTCTCCTGTAAACCTATCTTGCTAAAGAACACTTGAACTAAAACAAGGTTTTCATAAAGAGCAACTAACTAAATTCAACACTTGAACTAAAACAAGGTTTTCATAGCAACTAACTAAATCCACCATCTTCCGCACATAGTTCTATAGAAGAGAAACCTCTTACGAAGTTTTACTCTCTCTGAATCAACTCACGCAAGAGTCTCTATAGACAAGATCATCTTATCATTAAGAGAACTTGCTCTAGTCATTTGACAAATCATTTTTGTCATAAGAAGACTTTTAACTCTAGGATTAAAACATCAAGTAAACTAGAAAAATTTGTATTTGGTGTATTCCTCCTACCCCACCCCCCTCATACACCAAACCTAGCTCTTCCGAGATCAACAAGTTCGATAAGCACTTAGAGGGATTAGGGGTGAGATGCATTGAGGACATGCTTTAGGTATAAGTGGGAGATTTGCAATATGCGACATAAATTGTATACTCTAAAGCATGTTTGAGTGTAAGTGGGAGATTGTAAGGGTTTGTATACCTGAAAGCATGCTTTATTCTTAGACGATGTATCAAACTTGTTTTCAGTTCCATTTAAATGAGAATAAGTGTTTCTATCATTGGTTTATTATTTATTATCTTTATATATTGAATTGCAAACGAGTCCGGTTACTACAATTGTAGATTGTGTGGTGGATTGATGATCACAGAAGGTAACACAGTTGGGTCCTTTGTAGTTTAAAGCTCACATTCTAGAAAGACTTGGACAATCTAGTCGGTAAAGGCTGCGGTATCATTTGATGCGAGAGCTGAACTTAGCCCACAGAATGATATCGGTATGTATAAGCTGATACACATGCTTTGCGTATATATATTGAGATGTTTCACAGTGAGATAAGTTCTACATGCTGTTTCTTAGAACGAGGTATCAAAAATTAGTTATTTCTTAATATGTGACGATGACATTAGTATATGCGACTGATTAAACGCTGTTTTGATTCATCTTTGTTTACGAGTTTTTCGTAACCCTAAATAGTGATTATGAGTTGTCAGCAAACTCAATCAATTAATAGATTTAATAAATCATAAACGCGGGAAATAATTAATGACAAAAAGGGTTACATCCATAATTTTGATTGGATAATGTTGGATCTGGAGCACCCATCAGAATTGATGTATTGGCCCCACACACCAATACTTTCTTTCCCAGCCTGCTTTGTCCTCACTGACAGGCTGAGCCCAGGACACTTTCCAGTAGGTCACCCATCATAGTATTGTTCCAAACCAAGCACGCTTAATCTTGGAGTTTCTACTAAGGCATTACCTGAAAAGACGATGCACCATGTTGGTATGAGTAGTACTAATCAATTCATTTAATCTCTCGTCAACAATGGTAGTGCAGGCCATTTTCGACTGAGGCAGGCTCCCATAAGCTCTCTCGGGTACAATACACGGAGGACCCACCCTGCGGGAGGTACTGGAGTCCACTTCCCAACATATAAAGATAAGTTCAATATTTATTCTATAGTGGAGTTGATAAATACTTATAATAGAATTACACTTTATTGCATTTCCATAGAGTAATTAATTTTAATGTTAAATTAACTTAATGTAATAATTAATTTAAGTCTAAGTTTGACCAAGACAATTAATTAAATTTAATTGGGTCAAAATGTCTTGCAAATTAATTAAATTAAGTTAACGATTTGACTTGGTCAAATTAATTTGAAATTATTCAATTTTGAATAATAGATGGAATTGTAGAGAGATAAAAGTGGAATTAGTTCTATTATTAGAAGATCTTATCCATTCACATTTTAAGCTCTAACCTAGATATCTATAAATATAGAGAAGGTGATAGCCGATTTTTAGCTTTATCATAGTTTTATCTATAAATATAGAGAGATAAAAGTGAAAAATCGGCCAAGAGAGAGGTTTTCTCTCTTGATATTTTTGAAAATTGTAGAGTATTTTTATACTCTATTTTTCGTTCTTCTTCTCTAGAAAATGTTTGATAGATTACTTAGGTTCATTAACTAGACTACTTCTAATATCAGCTGCAACTCAACGCCCGAGGCCATCCTTTCAGACAACACCATTCGGCTATTTTTCCATTTCTTCCAAATTTTACCCAATTTGTCAAGGAAGTTTTTCTGATGGTATCCTCGAGCAATTGGCCGAAGAAAAAACTAGTCGAATAAAGGGGCGAATGCCACACAACTAGTCGAGATCTTGGGAGGAGTAGATGCAGATTCTAATTGCGGTGCGCCAATAAGGATAGATATATTTCATTTTGATAGGTCCCGTATGAGGGGCTCGTAATTCTGTAGGATCCACATGTTTAATAAATCATATAGATAATTAATTCGTAGCATATAATACCACATAGGAGAATTAGTTGCGAAAAATTCCTTCTCCTTACCTAGTTATTCGCTTGCGTAGAGATGAATTGAATCGTTAGCAACGAACAACAATCCTCTCCAATGGATCTCTTTGATCTCCTTCCAACATGAGATATTTTTGCGTAGGTTATATAAATCAATAACCTACACGGAAGCCTTACGACCAAAAAGAATAATCAAAACAAGTGTTGAGCTATTACAATGTTGAGCACAACAATAACAACAACACCATTACTAAAATACTAAATGTATGTTCTTACGAGCTAAGAAACATACAGAATTAAAACTACGAAATTAATCTGCAAAGACGTCTATCTACTGAATGAATGACTCTAGTATTTATATATAAACTACATGGGCTTGGATCCACGAATATAGCAACTGCTGGCCCATGTCTCCCACAATTCTCGCAGTTCATTTGTCTCCGCATAACAGCCTGGACCCACAATTCTCGCAGTTCAGTTGTTGTCTTCGCATAACAGCCTAGAATTGTGGAACCACTTCAGTTGGTTGTTGACTCCTGGATTTTTGGAACAGAATTCCACTAGCATGAATATCTCAACTGCATGGCTTAAGACTTGGTCTCTACTCCAGCCTACGTGTGCTGTTTCAACGCTACCGAGTCAGCACTCCATGTGGCTGCTGAGCTGGGTGCTATGTCACCATTCCACGTCATGCTGAGCTGGAGTCCCAGTCAGCATTCATGTAAAGAACACAAAAACACAAATGTTAGGTCAACACTTCAAATAACATCAAGACTTAAAAACCTAACAAACTCCCCCTGTTTTTGTGCCTTCTTCACAAAACCTTTCTTATAGCTTCACGAGAGTGCTCCAAACTCCCCCTATGTTCATGCCTGCAAAAAAACTTCAAGAGCAGCAACAACATAGATAGAGACAACAGTTTAACATTTATACGAGCAAAGCTATAGACAATACCACACATCACACGCAGCAACATCCATGTCATTCCCACAATAAAGGGTCAGTGCTGCAACAATATTGTTCTCCCCCTTTTTGGGAAGATAGGCACGCTTGAAGAATCAGTGTTAGGGCAGCAAGAGCTTTTAAAGGAGAGATTATGAGCGAATATGGGAGAGAGAGAGAGGAGAGAGATGGGTTCTAGGGTTTCGTTTGACAGAAAAAGTAATGATGGAAAATAGTTTGGCGACGGTTCAACTCAAAAGAAGTTATGCCGTTTCACTTTCACCCTGACAAACCCAAAAACACGCTATACGATAGTTATAACCCACTACCAAGAGAGAAATAAGTGATTGTTGAGGAGAATGCTAGATTATGCGGTACAGAAAAACACAAGTTGCGGATGTTGAGGAAAACAATTTAGAGAACAATATGTTGATAAAACAGTCTAGCTTGCTCTGTTGTGTCAACATCTCTGCAACATTCACCCGGTTCATATAGATAAAATAGGTGCAGAATTACAAGAATCCAAGAGTTAGTGAGCATAGAGTGCATCGTCGCAGCGAACGCCATGCCCCTAGCCTTTCACCCTTGAAAGTAGTCGCAGTTGTAATCCTTTGGTAAGGTAGCATCGTCGCAGCGAACGCCGTGCCCCCCAAACTACTTGGATTGTTTACCACACAGTTACATAAAAACATATATAGCAGAATACCAGGCGTCCGTAGACAGATCATGTTGACTATGATGTTATACCAGCAAGTTAGACACACAAGCTACACCCTTTGATATAGATAGCAATGATATGGATATGGGTGTAGCAGAACACATATTTTTAATGATAAAAACAAAGACCAAGAGACTTTCGTAAGTATACGAATCTTTCATGCTCCAAGGGTTTTGTAAAAATATCAGCAACTTGGTTTTTCGTTTTCACATACTCAAGCTTGATCACCTCTTGTTCCACTAAATCTCTAATGAAATGGTGTGTTATGTCAATGTGCTTTGTCCTTGAGTGTTGAACATGATTTTTGGAAATGTTTATAGCACTCATATTGTCACAGTACACAACTAGGTCATTGTTTTCTAGGCCATAATCACTAAACATTTGTTTAAGCCACAACAATTGTGTGCAACAACTGCCTGCTGCAGCATACTCGGATTCAGTAGTGGATAAAGAGACACAATTTTGCTTATGACTATGCCATGACACAATATTGTTACCTAGATAGAAACATCCTCCACTCGTACTCTTCCTATCATCCACATCTCCAGCCCGATCAGAATCACTAAACCCTATCAAGCTCATATTCATGTGTTTAGAAAAAAAGATTCCTAAATCTAATGTCCCTGCAACATATGTAATGATTCTTTTAACAGCTTTAATATGGGATACCTTGGGTTTAGCTTGATACCTGGCACATACACATACACTATACATCAGATCTGGACGAGTAGATGTTAGGTACAGTAGACTCCCTATCATTGATCTGTAGAGTGTTGGGTAAACATCCTCTCCAGCATCATCTTTAGTCAACTTTTCTATAGAGTGTTCATACCAAGCACGTGGTGCTTGTTTGAGACCGTATAGTGCTTTCTTCAGTCGAAAGACATAGTCAGGCTTGTGAGGGTCCTCGAATCCTTTGGGTTGTTCAACATAGACTTCCTCTTTGAGTTCACCGTTGAGAAATGCTGCCTTTACATCCATCTGGTATAGATTGATGTTGAGATGGTATGCAACAGCAAGCAACAACCGAATGGACTTAAGTCTTGCTACCGGGGCAAATGTGTTATCAAAGTCAATCCCTTCGACTTGAGTATACCCTTGAGCCACCAATCGTGCTTTCTTTCGCACTATTGTTCCCTTCTCATCAGATTTGTTCTTGAAGATCCACTTTGTGCCAATAACATTTCTGTTGGCCGGTCTGGGAACAAGGTACCAAACATCACTACGCACAAACTGATTTAGTTCGTCATGCATGGCATTTATCCAGAACTCATCAGTTAGTGCTTCCTTGATATTTTTTGGTTCAAACTTAGAGACAAAGCATGTTACGCCTTCAATTGTAGAGCACACAGAGTACAAGCATGCCATGTCTCTGTAGTTAATCAGCTGTTTACGTCTGGTCTGAACACCATCCTCAATATTTCCTATGACTTGAGACAATGGATGGTTTTCTCTAACTCTTCCCGGAGGTTCTCTGCGGTGAGTACCATCTTGAACCTCATTTTCTGGTTCCTGTTGTGTAGCATTGTTTTCCTAATCACTGCTGGATGTTGTGTTAGGTGGAGCAGTTTGGGCTTCAACAGAAGGTAGAACAACTCCCCCTTGATATATGTCGTCTTCTGCTTCCACCTCCTTGTTCACATCACCTGCGTTATCAAAGACAACATTAACAGATCCTTGTATTGTCTTAATGCGAAGGTTAAATACCCTATAAGCTACGCTGTTTGTTGAGTACCCAACGAATACACCTTTGTCGCTCTTATCATCAAACTTTGTTAGATACTCACGATCATTTAGGATAAAACATACACACCCGAAAACACGAAAATGTTTTAGGTTAGGTTTTCTTCCCTTAAGTAGCTCATTCGGTGTTTTGAATGTGCCTGGTCGAATATTGACTCGATTGTTGATGTAACATGTGGTGTTTACTGCTTCAGCCCAAAAACGTTTCGCCATTTTTTTTGAGCTTAACATCACCCTAGCCATTTCAATCAATGTCCTATTCTTGCGTTCAACCACTCCATTCTGCTGTGGAGTTTTTGGTGCTGCAAACTCTTGGCAAACTCCTTTTTCGTCATAGAAGGTTGTAAATTGCGAGTTCTCAAACTCACGACCATGATCAGATATTATGCGAGATATTCTAGCATCAAACACATTAGCAACGCGAGCAAATATATTTCTAAACACCTCAAATGTTTCAGATTTTTCACGTAAAAAATAGGTCCATGTGAATCTGGAAAAATCATCTACCACAACTAATACATACCTTTTACCACCAATGCTTTCAACTTCCATGGGTCCTACAAGATCCATATGTAGAAGCTCAAAACATCGGTTGGTCCCAAAGTGTTGTTCATGTTGTTGTAGAGCAGGATGTGAGGCATGTAATTGTTTTCCTCGTTGACAGTCTCCACACACGATCTGGTCTGCCTTCCCAAGTTTGGGTAGACCACGTACAGCATCCATCTTGATTAACCTGCCAAGGTTTCGAAAGTTAGTATGACCTAATCATTTGTGCCACAGTATAACATCATCAACTTGAGCCTTGTTGCACTTTAGGTTATCAGTCATGTAACAATTGTCTGATGACCTTTGACCTGTCATGATGCACAAGTTTATGTTATTGTATACTTCACATGCATCTTTAGTGAATTTTACAAGCATGTTACCATCACATAATTGACTTATGCTGATTAAGTTTGCCATAAGCCCTTGCACATGATACACATTTGTTAAAGCTGGCAAAGCAGGAACATTAAGTGTACCTCTCCCTACGATTTTACCTTTCGAACCTCCACCGAAGGAAACATTTCCTCCGTCATAAGTCTCATAGTTGGAAAGAAATGTTTTGTTACCTGTCATGTGACGTGAACATCCGCTGTCAAAGTACCAAGATCCTAAAATGTTAGTTTTTAATGCTGTGTACACAACATTACATGTTAGATTAGATTTCTTTACCCATATCATTTTGGGTTGCTGTGACAGCACAGAATATGACTCGTCATCCCTTTTCTTTTGATAAAAAAAAAGTTTTATGTGGCCTGGTTTGAGACAGTAATGACATATATATTTTCTTCTGCATCTTTTACTCTTTCTCTTACCTTTCTTACCTTTTCCTGCTTGAGAGGTGCTTTGCTTTGTCTGTGTTGGTGGGTCTGTGAGCACAACATCTGCTTTGGTATTGGATGTTTCTCCTGCCGATGTGGACACACAACAAAACACAGTTGGTGCAGCATATCCGATGCCCCTTTTCTTGGATTTGCGCTGTCCATGATCTCTTGAAGCGAATAAGTCCCAGTATTCCACTTGCGGATGGTCAGCTGTGCTTCTTCAAGTTGGGATTTCACCTTGGTGAGCTCTATATCTGGTGTGTGATCAGCACCTCCTGTTTGGCTTGTGCTTCCTTGAGTCGTGTTATCTCAGCTATTGAGGTCACCATATCTCGTGCTTGTTGTTTCCATTTTCCCAACAACTCATCATACAAACTTTTTAATCCTTGTATTATAGTGAAAGCATTGTCATCACATTCTTCACCATATGTAGAGTCTATGTCATCCTCAACACTTCCTGTGTCATCAACAGAGGCATTTAGGCAAAACAATTTAGAATAATAGTTAGAATCATACCTGTCTGAGAAAGCTTCAGCATCATCATGTTGGCCTAATCTTTCCTGAGGTGGTATTGTCACATGTAGTGCTATGTTCTCATACAATGCTTCATCAACATCTTCAAAGAACTCATGCTCATCATCATTCCACGACACCCAATAGGACTTCCCCTTTTTTCAAAGTGTGTTGGCGCACTGATTTGCAAAGTGCCCAAAACCTCTACATTCATGGCATTGTACACTGTCGAGTTTAGAGGAGCTGAATTTGAACACTTCATTGTGAGGAGTTTTCCTAACAGAAGGTCTTCTCTTATTGTTATCGTTCTTTGGGGGTTGATAGTACTCCAGACATGGTACATCTCGCTCCTTGGGTCTTTCTTTGTTCTTGTCTCGATTGAATTCTCTCACCATCCGATTAAACTTTCTGGCGATCATGGCAACATCATCTCCATCATGGATCTCTTCCACATCTTCGGACTCACTGGAGTCCATTATGTTAGTTAACCTACTACACGAAGGTGAGGATTGTGAGCCCGCTGTGAGAGCCACTGTTTTCTTCTTGGTAAATGTGCCTCTTGCTTCTAAGTTCATCTCATAGGTCTTGAAGGAGTTCATGAGGTCCGTGAACTCAAGTGTGTTCACCGCTTGTGATGTTTCAATAGTTGTTACCTTCATATCAAATCTAGGCGGTAACGTGCGAAGAGCTTTGGAGACAAGGACTTTATTACTGAACGGATCTCCCAGATCTTGACACTCGTTTGAAATGTCAAGAATCCTTTTTGTGTAGCTGGAAATATCTTCATCTTCTTCCATCTTCATATTCTCGAATTGAGAAGCGAGAATACGTAGTCGTGACTGCTTAACACTGTTGTCACCCTCACAGTGCCTTTGTAGAATATTCCAAGCATCTTTCGCACACGTACAGTTCTTGATTAGCTTGAACATATTTGTATCAACTGCTAAGATTATTGCATTTAGAGCTCGATCATCAAGTGTAGCAGCTTCAATTTGATCACGCGACCAGGCGGTTTGTGGTATTGGAACCACATCACCTTCTTCATCAGTTTGTTTTGGTGGTGACCACCCATTTTCCACAGAAATCCATGCTCTTTTGTCTAGCGACTTAATGTATGAGCGGGTATGTGTCTTCCAGTACGAGTAATTCGAGCCATCCAAGACCGGAGGCCGAAATACTCCCAGATTGTTTGGATCCATTGATTTGTTAGAGTCGGTGATACCGTCAGGACCACACTCAGTGAGTTGAGTGATGGCTCTGATACCACTTGAAAGTGTATCAACCACTCTAAGTGAAAATTTGCGGAAGCTAAAGTAGAAGACACGAGATATTTTTCCGTAGGTTATATAAATTAATAACCTACACGGAAGCCTTACGGCAAAAAATATTCTAGATTTTCTTCTCATTTCCTTCTTTCCTTTGCGTCGTCTTTGAATTGAAGGTAAGAGTTAATTCAAATGGATTCGTCTTATTTCTTTAAGGGGTTTCTTATAATCATAGGTTTCCATTTCTTAGGGTCAGATCTTAACTCTTAAGATCTTAAGATAAGGATATGTTCATATCCTTTGCATATGAAAACATAACTTGTAAAACCTTTACCTTCTTCTCGTTGAGCATGATGTGTCGGAGTGCTAGGCTTGTCGACTCACTCAACTGGTCTAGCGAACAATGCTAGACTACACTCGAAAGAAGACTCTTGGGTTTAAAGCAAATTGCTCTGATACCACTCTGTCACGCCCCGTCCTCCGCCCTCCCGGAAAAGTCCGGTTGCGCGACTATAGAATAGATAAATAAAGATGAAGTGGAACCTTGAAAGATTTGATTGATACAAAAGATAGTTCGATAACTGAGTTCGGTTCAGACAAAGAGTTAATTTACATAATTGGCACCTTCGCCAGAATCTACTAATGGAACCTCTTGCAGCGGAATAAGGATCGACATAAGTCTACGTGTATGAAGACACGTAGACACCCAAGACTTAAATAAAAGACCGACAAGCCCGTCATAGCATCTCCCTTCATCATGTCTCAACCTGCACATTTATAAATACATGCAGGGCTGAGTACAAACGTACTCAGTAGGCACATGCCGAAAACGCATACATACATATATAATTTGTCAATGCCGTAAGAGTGAAACATAGGGATTTTGTCTTTAAAAGCACCTACGTTCACTAAATTCTCTTTGTGAAAGATCCTGAGTTCGACAGCTGTCTAAGTTCTTTAGTATTATACCATATCTGTTCTTTATGTGTACCGAGAAGGTGGCCACCTTCTACGGACACCTGATCGGCCAACACGATCGATGACTCACGGTCCTTTAACCGGCCAACCCGATCGATGACTCACGGTTATTTGTGTACGCTAGTTCGAGTGGGGTTGCCTGCCCACAGGAACCTGAATTCGATTTCATAATTAGAACCTTAACCAGATAGGCTTCATACAAAACATAAATCATTTCGGCAAGACAATATTTTGAAACATACTTTCTCAACTTGAAATCCTTTCGAAAACAACATAAATCGTATACGTGCACACATAATTTTCTTTGTAATAGAAAGCCTACTTGGATAGCTTTGATTTGTACTTGCTTTGGTCTCGAAACGCGAGGTAGATCTCTCGTAAGAACCTTTAGAAAAGCTCGTATAAGTTAAAATGCCCTTAGTGCATTTGAAACATTATAATCGTAAGAGTATATATTATTCCCAGTTCTTGTTTCGATCCGTTAATTGAGATATTGATACCTCAAATCAATATTCTCTATAAGGTGTTGAATCCTCGATTCAATTATTCCGGTAATTGCCTTTAAGTGCAATAAGTGTATTAACACTTAATGAATTAATTAATTCTCGATAATTAATTATTCGAATAGCATTGTAAGTTCTAATTATTTAATCCTTTAAAACTTTAAAATATTAATTTCTTAAATAAATCCTTAATAAAATTAGAGATATCAATTCTCTTAATTTAGATCCCAATTACTAAATAAATTGGATCTTCTTGATTTAATACTTAGGCTTTAATTATCTAAATTATAAGCTCTAAATATTAATACTTAAGGTAAATATATATTAATATTACTAATTGATTTTAGCTCCATCTTAATTAAAATGACAAGCTTAATTTAATTAAGTCTTATCTTATTACAATGTTAAACTAGTCCCTTAAATTAATTAAGAGAGCTTACTAATTAATTTAATTAGTTTCATTGTCAATTATCTTAAGATTAATAAACTGGGCCCATTATAATTATTATGGCCCAATCCTAAATTATTTTCAGCCCAGTAGGATTAAAAATTTCGGCCCATAATAATTTTTTTTTCATTTAGGCCCAGAACCAAAATAATTCTCAGCCCAATATTGGTCTAACCCGGCTTGTAACCCGGCCGAAAACCCGGCCCATGTTCTAGAACACTCTATTCTGCCTAACCCTAATTCATTCCCGTTCTTTCTTTCCCAGACACAATTCGCCTCTTTCTGTTCCCTATCTCTCTCGCTTTCTCTCTACCCCTTCCTCTACTCTCTCTGTTTCTCCCCCGACTTCCATTTCTCTCTCGCCCTTTACCTCTTCTTTCCCTCTCCATCTGCTTCTCTCCCTCTCTCGCTTTCTTGACTGAACGACAAAGAGCTCGACGTGGTGTTGCTGTCGACTGACTCCTCTCCACCTAAGGTATAATCTTCTCCTTCTCTCTCTGATTTTCCTCTCCCAACCCATCTCTAAATTTCCTCAGCTACATTTCTATGTCTGCATGTTTGAAATCTTGTTGGATTTTTGGATGGAGGTGGTGTTCTCAAGACCACCGAATGGCACACAGTTTGCATAAGCTAAGTTTTCTTTCTTCTTCAATTTTGTAATCAGTTTTCGTAGCATGTTTTTGTGGTAGCAGTTTTCTTTTAGGATTTTACAGTCTCTTTTGTTATTAGCATCATTAGGAAATGTTATGAAATCAGAATATATGTGTGTTCTAAAATCTAGAAATGCTGGAGTATATGCCTATGTTCTGAATATGAAAGTATGTCTAGGTTCTAGATTCTGAACAACTGCATAGTTGATACTCTGTTTTATATATAGAAAATGGTTCTAAGTTTACATTTCCATCTAATTTATATCTTATAAGTTTAGTGTTTGCTAATCCTGAACTCAGAATCCTTTTTTAAACTTTCCCCTGTTACTCGGTTAACTATATACATTCTATTTTCATGAAATAAACTGGGAGAGCAGAATACAGATTTGTGTTGATGTTGTGTTGTTTAGATTTCCAAGTTTAAATGCAACAGTTTCTGTCTTGTGAGAGTTCTTGTTATATACTGGTTCATCATCATCCTTTAACTGAATAATAAGCATGTTCATAGTTATATGTTTTCTATTTTCATGGATTAATTAGGATGCATAATACAGTTTATAGTTTAAATATGATTGTAAGATAAAACTATAAAAGGTATGAATTGAAGGTATAGCTAGAGCTTGATTTCCTTACCTTAGACTTTAACTACTTCTTCTTCTTGAATGAAACTGTGGCTTATATGCTCTGTTATGGAAACATTTGATGGGTGTTAAATGGCTCTAGGGCAGCCCTTTACCCCCTTTATATAGATATGTGCATTGAGGTATTGTTAGCTTAATGCTTAAGGTTTAGATAGCTAGATTAATAGGTCTTAATGCTATTATTTTGTAGGGCATAGGAGGGCATGGATGGAGGACTTTCTTCCTCACTCAACCGAGTCTTCTGCAGCCATTTACACTGTCTCTTCCTCCACAGCAGCATGGCTGCTTTATCTCTTTCCCTTGCTTTCCTTCCCATTTTTATGTTATGATCATCACCTTCTTACACTTATAGAAGTTTTTCTTTCTTTCCTTATTTTTTTAACATGCTGCTGCAGCTTTATGTAATAAGCTTAGATTTTCTTTAGTTTAATTACTATATAATGTACTGCTACATTTATATATATGGTTTATGTTTCAATCTAAGTGTTCTAAATTTTTATCCTACCTTACTAGGAATTAGTGCATTTCATATCACTTGAGTGCACTCCCTTCTCCTCCCTACTAAATAATTCCGCAGGTTTTAATATATATATATACTATGCGTGTAGATTTATATTGTATGTAATACTTTTCAGCAAATATGTATATACACCAATCGTGTAGTAGGTTTTATGCATATAGCTTTTTGCTTATGAATTTAACAAATGCATACATATATATATGCGTGTAGTAGACTTTAATATATATATATATATATATAATCTCAACCATATAGTTATACTTTATGTACCCCATGAATACCAAATATATAGTTCTCAACATATAAAACATATACCCATACTTACATATATTTATTCAAGGTATAACATATACCTTAATATTAATACCTCTCAAGATATAAATCAAGAATCTCCAATTCCTTATTATCTTGAACCAACTGCTCTTCAACTAGATTAAAATTTTATTAATTAACTAAAATGTTCAATATATAAATAACAATCACGTTCAATTATTATTTACTTTGATAATTAAAAGACGGGACATTACACTAGTATTTATAGATAGACTACATGAGCTTGGATCCACGAATATAGCAACTGCTGGCCCATGTCTCCCACAATTCTCACAGTTCAGTTGTTGTCTCCGCATAACAGCCTGGACCCACAATTCTCGCAGTTCAGTTGTTGTCTCCGCATAACAGCCTGGAATTGTGGAACCACTTCAGTTGGTTGTTGACTCCTGGATTTGTGGAACAGAATTCCACTAGCATGAATATCTCAACTGCATGGCTCAAGACTTGGTCTCTACTCCAGCCTACGTGTGCTGTTTCAACGCTGCCGAGTCAGCACTCCATGTGGCTGCTGAGCTGGGTGCTATGTCACCATTCCACGTCATGCTGAGCTGGAGTCCCAGTCAGCATTCATGTGAAGAACACAAAAACACAAATGTTAGGTCAACACTTCAAATAACATCAAGACTTAAAAACCTAACATTCTCGATCTATGATTTGATCATTGTGTTGGCAATAATCTAACAAACCTTTACTAGAGAAGAATAACGAAAAATAGAGTGTGAGATACTCTATATTTTTATATTTTCGAGATTTGAGACATTAATTTCTCTCAATATGGCCTAAAATAATGTCTTAGGAGGAGAGAATTTGCGGCCATCTTATCTCCCCTATTTATAGATATAATGGCCTATCTTAGAGATTCAAAGCTGAATGGATAAGATCCCCTAATAATAGAACTAATTCCACTTTTATCTCTCTACAATCTCATCTATTATTCAAATTAGTTATAATTTGAATAATTCAAAATTAATTTGACCGAGTCAAATCTATAAATTAATTAATTAATTAATTTCGAAGTCATTCTGACCTAATTAAATTTAATTAATTATCTTGATCAAACTTAGACTTAAATTAATTATTACATTAATTTAATTTAACTCTCAAATTAATTACTCAATTAATTGATGGATTTAGAAAATCTTAAACGTTAGAAATAATTAATGACAAAAGGGTTACATCCGTATTTCAAATGAATCAAGATGAGTTCAATATTTATCCTATAGTGAAGTTGATAAATATTTATAATAGAACTGCACTTTATCGTGTTTTCTTGGAGTAATTAATTGGAGGTTAAATTAATTTAAATTAATTAATTTAAGTCTAAGGTGGGCCAAACAATTAATTAAATTCAATTGGTCCCAAATGAGACTTGAAAATTAATTTAATTAAATTATGGATTTGTCCAAAACCATATTGATTTTGATATAATTCAAATTTGAATTTAAATTATAGTTGGTAGCCGTAAGAGATTAAGGTGGGGATATGGTTCTATTATTTGGAATCTAATTCATTCTCCTTAGAAGCCCTATCCTAGCTCAAAATATCTATAAAAGGAGCATAAAGAAGAAACTGATTTCTCTCTCCTAATACTTTGAAATCGGTGCCCATAATAGAGAGAGAAACTCTCTATTTTCGAAAATTAAAGGAGTATTCAACACTCCAATTTTCATTCTTCTTTTCTCCTAAATTACTAGATAGTTTCGCCCACAAGATATTCTAGTACATAGACCGGGAATATGATATAAATTTTTAGGGTTGGATTCAAAGAGATCTAGAAGGATATTCGAATTGGTGTGCATTGTGGTTCAATAGCTTACGATTCAATTCGTTTCTCCACAAGCGGAGGATTTTCTTAGGAGAAGGTATAAAATTATTTTTCCGTTTTTATATTCTCCTAAATGCATAAGAATTAATTATTCATGGAATTAATTAAACCTGTGGATTCTGCAGTTTTATTAGCCCCTCATACGGGTTCTATCAGTGACAAATTGTGGATGGAAGTTCCATTCGGCGAGGAACCTGAGAAGCATGGAGTACCGGTAGAGCATGCCCTTATGTACAGTTGAGTATATCGAAGTACGTTTGGCTTAGCTGAGAGTCTGCGCAAGGCGTTAAGGGATTGGACAATTATTATTTTCTGGACTGAAAGGATATGCTGAGTAGGGCCAAGGTGGAACGTGATGAGTAAAAAGGGGGTTGCCCTGGTATTGGGAACTAGAGAAAAACCCTAGTTGACATATACCTTTAACCAACAACATATGTATATAACTAGAATATTTGCACTAATGACCAAGGAGTCAATCAAGGCGTCAAGTTGAGCCCAAGCCAAGTATCTTTTGCTCTTAATTTTTCTTTTGTTTTATTTCAGCAATTGGTTACTTTCTTGTCTGGGGCAGACCCCTCTTTAAAAATAAATAATTGTGACAGAGAGAGTACACCAACTCCATGTGAGATCAACCATGTATTTGCCACTGGCTACCTAGTAGTAAGAATAGAAGCTTATAAATTTATATGGACTGATGGTGATAATGACTCCAGCCATGTGGAGTAACCAAGTGTTGAAATAAAATAAAAGAAAAATTAAAAATAAAAGATAATTGGTTTGGGTTCAACTTGTTATGTCTTGACCAACTCCTTGGTCATTGGTGTAGATATTCTCGTTACATGCATATGTCATTGGTTAAAGGTAGATGTCAACTAGGTTTTCCCTCTCGCTCCCAATACTATGGCAATTCCCATTTTACTTGTCATGTGTCACACTATCCCTACCCCACATATTCTTTCGGTCTAGAAGATAAGAGTTGCCCAATTCATTACCACCTTGCCCAGACTCTCAGCCTAGATGAACCTACTCCTATATACCCAATTGGACTTAAGGGCATGCTCCACTAGTACTCTGCACTTTTCAGGTGCCTCGCCGAATGCAACTTCCATCCACAATCTGCCACACTAGTCCATTTGACTCGGATGGAGGGAAAACCTACCATCGAATTTTCAGTTCTTAGGTTCAACCTGCCTTGTCCAAGATATTACCGTCCGCTTAACACTTGGGATTTTGTAAAGTTATGTAGTAATCCGACCTAGTATTTTAGGAACACACACATGAAACTACGTTGGTCAAGTTAGAACTCACAATGATAAGTTAATTTTAGCTAAACTCATATTACCTAAACCAAGTATTAAAATCACTTAGTCCTAATTAAAATAAAAAAAAGAAAAGATTAAAGGAAACGTACTGAATTAAACGAAGAACAAATAAATACAAGAAAAGTAAAAAGTGTTTGAAGGCTCATTTCTTCCTCTCTTAGAATCTCATATCATCTACTTGTACTAAACTAAGAAAAAAAATGAAGAGTGTGAGTGGTTCGTGTAGCAGTGGCTCTCCTCCACATACTTCAAGTTTTGTTGTTTTTGTTCCTGTATGATTATGCTACTGCGATCAAGGTCTTATATAGAAAAAATAAATAAAGAGTATGTGTGGTTTGTGTAGTAGCAGCCTTGCCCAGTGATTGTTTATCTTGGTCAAGATATACGTCATATGCACCTTGCCTTCTAAATTGGCCAAACTGCTCTATCTTTTGCTCCAAGCTTTTCCACATGGCATAAAGTTTTGTAAACGAACGTTCTTCTCATCTTCTTTCTCAAGATATTGACTTGTACTTTGTGTTACTCCGGATCCAACTCGTCTTGAGTGAAACTAAGGTTGTATTGAAGATCTTGTTTCCTTCTTGAGTGCATCCCTAGTATCTACGGCAATTGACCACCTTGATTCTTTCCTTCTATGGCTTTGGCAGGATAAATGAAATATATAAAAAATTGATCATATAAAAGATTGAAATTTTTTTTAATTGAAATAATTTGAACATCAGTTTTCGAGTGTAAATTTTAATGAATTTATCATTGAAAACAATATATAATTAGAATTTTTGAATAATTGAAAACCAAACTGAAATCGAATTTTATTTTTTGGTTTGGATTAGTTTGGTTTTTAAATAATTTGGTCGGATTGGTTTTAGTTTCTAAAAAATTTGATTGATTTGGTTTTAAAGTTTTGGTTCGATTTTTAACCAAATTGAATCGAACCATTGTTCACCCCTAGTTCTATAAGTTTGTCTACTTTCTAACGTCTTCATCCTGTTACATTAGTCGTGGTCCCTATCTTTAGGTCTTATTAGGGTTTTAACGTGGCTTGGGCATAAGGTATGAATTATTTGATCTTGGTTAAGGTCGAAATGAACTAAAATATCATATGTTCCTAAACTCCATGTCCACACTCTCTTCTTCTTATTTTGGGTCTTAGCACACTTATTCTTTCTTTACCCTCTTTCTTCTCTTTGTTTTTAGTCCCCACTCTCTTTTCACATACCCCAATTTTATATTGGCATTTTTTTCCTTCTTTTTTCTTTTAGATCCTGGGATGCCCGACTGAAGGCCAAGGACAACCTTTAGGGGTGTATCTTGCATGCCCTACTCGTTGTTCGTTCTTTTTATGTCACCCCATTTATCTTGAATTTACCTTAAGTTTACACAACCTGTGTAGACTATATTCTTTTGGCAAATTTTAAGTGAATTAAAGAAAAATGATTTAGCTCAAGGAGATTAGCAAGAGATTATTAATAAGGTTGGATAATTTTGGCTATGGGCAAAGTGAAAGAAACTTCCTAAATCATTTGAACACCTTAATTATGATCTTCTAGATTTCAACAAGACATCATGCAAGTTATAGCGCAAACCAAGTCAAGATCGCCAAATCTGACACAAAAACGAATAATGCTATTAAAAGCATATATAGATAATTAAGTTCAAATCTCACATGGTATGTTCACTTGATCTCATTTTTATCATATTCAACTATCATCAAACATGTTCAAGACACACAATCAACTTGTCCACTACATTCATGCATTATCATTATCATCTTAGTCATGCTGGTCAACAAGAAAAAGAAGGAAAAAACATCAAGGTTGGTCCTCCCCACTCACACACTTTGCTCAAGGCAAAGTGTTAGACTAAATAGGGTCGACAACAAACAAAGAAAAAGAAAGAGGGGGCCTTCCTCACTCACACACTTTGCTAAAGGCAAAGTGTTAGACTAATTGAGGTCCCAGACCAACAGACCAAACAGGAGACAGAACAATGCAGAAATCAAAAATAAAACCAAGGGAGGAAAAACTTAGAAAGACTCAAGTTGGACACTTGTCTGACTTGAGAAAGGAATGCGAGTTGGCCGGTTGGATTTCCCGCATCGTCAAGACGTTGGTCTAGGTGGGTGGGCCGCTAAGATAGTTTCTGCAACTACTATCTTTCTCAATCTCTGGATCATTTTTGCCCCACTTTCTGACTCTAGTGTTAATCTCCTTGGTCAAGCTTGCACACGTAAAATAAACTCCCCTTCGAGGAAGAAAAAGTCCCATCAAAAGCCACCTCAAATACCGAAACAAGAGCGACCTTCCCCACTCAAACACATTACTCATGACTGTCATAAAACAAAATAAAAACTAAATAAAAAGGAGATATCATTATCCATTGACTTCCGCCATCAAGTTAGGTCATGGACTTGCCCAAGCGTCTTGTCTCAACCTTATGCTTCTCTCTTGGTCACCTATAAGGTTAGAATTAGACATAAAAAAATAAAGGAAAAGACTATGATCAAAGTGAGAGAGAAAATACAAGAATTCTCAACTCTTCGGCAACGACGCCAATCTGACGAGTGTTGGGCATTTATGGATGGAAGGTCCATTCAATGAGACACTTGAGAAGCATGGAGTACCAGTGAGTCATGTCCTTGAGTCAAGTTGGCTATATCAGAGTAGTTTTGACTTCTACGAGAGCCCGGGAAAGGGGGTAAGAGATTGGGCAACTCTTATCTTCTGGACCGAAAGGATATGCTTGGTGTGGTTAGGGTGACACGTGACGAGTAAAAAGGTGGGTCACCCTAATTAATTGTAGCTAGAGGGTAATCCTAGTTGAAAACTTCCTTTAACCAAAAACATATGCATGTAACGAGAATCTTTGCACCAATGACCAAGGCGTAAGAACATGAGCCCAAGCCAAATATCTTTTGCTTTTAGTTTTTCTTTTGTTTTATTTCAGCACCTGGTTACTTCCCTGCCCAAGGCAGACCCCTCTATAAAAATAAATAATTGTGACAGAGAGAGAGTACACCAACTCCATGAGGATCGACCCTGTACTTGCCACTAACTACCTTGTAGTAAGAATATAAACTTATAAATTTATCTTGATCGGTGGTGATAACGGCTCCAGTCCCGTCACTTACAATATTCAAACATAAACCATGTTTTGAAATATGAAAACTTTAACAAGATTATCAAGTGTCTACAATTTGATTATGGAAGTGAATACCTTCGTAGTATTTTTAACAATATATTAGAGGGGGGAATTGAATCTTTTGTGAGTGATTTGGTAAAAACAGATCGAGTGACCATATGATGGATCATCTGTTTGCTGGTGGTTTGCTATTGATCTGGTCCACGAACAAAAGGAAAAACAGAATGACTTCTATAACATGAGATCCTTTACACATCAAGTCATTTTCTAATCTGGACTAGGATCATGTTCTCTATCAGATTCACTTTATATTATAGTGATCTGGTACATGTAGAACAGATTAAGATTTAGCAAAACAGAATGAACTCTAAGTGTGTTTCGAGAGAACATCATCAAAACTTAAATATTATGGGGTTCCCAACATATTTGAGTGAGTTTAGTTCATTGTAAAAGAACTTAACTTACTACTCAAATTATTTTAAAGCTATTAAGTGTGCTTAAGCCTTGTTTATCAAACTTAAATGAGAAAACCCTAAAAGTTTTAAATTGTGTACCCCCCCCCCCCCATCCCCATACACCAATCCTATTCTTTCGGGACCAGCAAGTGGTATCAGAGCAATGGTCCATTTTGGCCATTCTTTCTGTTTCCTAAGAGTTAATTTCTGCGTGGTCATCTTGGATAGATCTAGGAGAACATTTTCATCTCATAGCACGTGTATTTATATAATCTTCTACTTGAGTTATTGAAAGTCAACTAGTTCGCGCATGCGAGGATTTTTCCATTGTTGGATACGATGACTGGAGCTTCAAAATCGAGATGTGTTTAAGGGCTCAACACATCAAAATGTGAAAAGTCATCACCGATGATCCAATCAAGATCATGCACAAATCTAGCTCAAAGATCAAAGATGGTACTGGACCAACTCCTACAGCTAGGATTGTTGAAAAGGAAAAAGAAATGGATGAGTACACGACCGAAGAAAGAAATGAGGTTGGACTTCATGATTTTACCAAAGGCTTAATCTCTAGTACAATTAGAGGTATTTACCTGGCCAAGATTCGACATCTTCAAACTGCTAAGGAGATGTGGGATGTGCTCAAAGAGATCAGTTTGGGATCTGACGTGATACAAGAAAACAAGCTCTCCATAGCTTGTGACCGTTTTGAAGAATTCAAGATGAAGCCGGGAGAGATTGTTGCGCAAATAAAGCACATGTTTATTGAAGTGCTCATCAAGATCGCAACGATAGAAAAAACAATTATTCTCAACGTGAGAAGAAATTGAATGTCATTTGAGCTCTACCCGCAAGCTAGGAAATCTACTCCGCCATGCATCCCATGATGCCATAATTCAATTCTCTAACCACTGAAGCTGGGAAAGGATCGATCTGATCGTAAGAATGAAGAAAAATCAAGCTCATTTGTTAAAGCTGACTTCTCTGAATTTTCATGTTTTAAATGTGGGAGAAAATGACATTTCAAAATGAACTGCCACGACATATCAAAGGCGGAAAGAGAAGAGCTTCGAGCCAAAAGAGACAAGAAGCTAAAAGAACAAAGAAAATCCATGCTAGCTAAAGAGCAAGTAACTCAAAGCTACCTGTCAGACAGCTCGTCAGAAAATGATGAAGTATTTGTCGCTCTTGACCATGAAGATGATGAATGGGATGAATTCTTAATGGGACACGATAACATACTCGAAAACCATGTGGTAAAATCTCAAATATTTTATTCTTCTAATCCATGTGTGTGCGACTCTAGTAAAGGAGAAGAAGAAGACATTTCAATGGATGAATTCACCAAACTCATGGAAGACCATGCTAGATTGAACAAGATGTTGAAGCATGCAATCAAAGAAAATGCAAGGATGGCAACCACCATCCAAGAGATGAAGAGCATCATCAGCTCGTTCAATGATAGAGAAAATGCACTGATAACACAGCTAAAAAGCAAGAGTGATGAGATTTACGCTCTCAACGCAAAAATCTCTGACTTGATCGATTGATAAGCTTCTGCAAACAACAGAGTCAACGATCTTAGTGCTATGATAAACCATTCGATGTACAAGAAAGAAGACAGGATTCAAATTATCAATGACATGCAACGAAGGACAGCAGATCGTAGTTGCCTAGGTTTTGATGGAGTGCATAAATGACCTCCTTCAAATAAGTTTGTCAATGAAAGAGGCAAACCGCAAGACAAGATGGTCAAACCCAACAACAACAATCCAAAACAGCCGCAAACAATTTTGGTAAAGCAGCAGCCCAAACAACAAAACAAACCAACACTCAAAAGAAATTCATTGTTCATGGAGTTGGGTATCAACATGGAAAACCACCTGCTGTGGAAACTCAACAGCGAGCTGCTCCCCAGCAAAATAGAAGCTATCATACACGTGCTCCACAGAAGCAGAAGTTCTTCAAACCATCTGCTGCCAAGAAGCAGATCATTCCATCACAACCACCTTCCAAATGGAAACAAATCATCTACATAGACTCAGCGGCAAATAGATCAGGCCATCTCATAATATTTCCATAATTTGACAAATTTGGGTTCTAAAAGAAACTTTTTCTACTGACAAAGCACCCTCTATCAGAAGGGTAGCTGAGTAACTTTTTATTGCAACATAGGAGATCGATAAGAAGAACGCATGCAGCTCGGGGCGCGGTGTGGATACTTGATAGCGGCTGCTCAAAACATATGACATGCAACAAAGACTTGCTTATCACCTACAATAAGTGCGTTGGACATTAGTGACCTTTGGAGGTGATTCTAAAGGTTATACAAAAGGTTATGGCGACCTCCAAGTTGGTAACACCACCATCATTAACGTCTCATATCTAGATGGATTAAATCATAACATATTCTCAATTAGCCAATTTTGTGCTAATAACAAGATAGTAGAATTTACAGCTAACAAGTGTCGAGTGAGAAATATGGAAGGAGAAGAAATTTTTCTTACCGGGATTTTGCAGGACAAGCTATACATCGTACAATGGGATGAATAGATCGATACTTGTCTCGTGACAAAATCTAACATGGAGACCAATTGGTTATGGCAGAAACGACTAAGTCACTTAAATTTCAAGTCCATTAACAAGATGGTGAAGGACAAGCTGGTTGAGGGATTGTCACATCAAGTGTTCGACAAATATCACGTAGGTGAAGCTTACCAAGATGGAAAACAAACGAGAGCTCCATTCTCAACAAAGGAAGCTCACTCAACATGAAGAACACTGGAGTTTTTCCACCTCGACCTCTTTGGACCAGTGTCTCTCTTAAGTGTTAACGGTAGAAAATATACTCTCATAATTGTAGATATTTTTCTAGATTTACGTGGGTTGTTTTCATGTTTAATAAAATAGGAGACCTTGGAGAAACTACCTGATCTTCCCAACAAGTTGTCTAACCAAAAAGAAACCTCCATCATCACCATTCGATCAGATCGTGAAACTGAGTTCATCAACCATATGATCGAAGCCTACTGATCAAAGATGGGGATTCAACATCAAACTTTAGCAGCTTGTACGCCACAAAAAAATGGAATAGTGGAACGATGCAACAGATCGCTGGAGGAAGCAGCTCGTATGATGCTCAATGAGATCAACCATCCCAAGAAGTTATGGGCTGAAGCCATCAACACGGCCTGTTATACACAAAATCGATCTGTGATAACTCTACGCCACGAGAAGAAACCATACGAGCTGTGAAATAACAGAAAACCTAGCATCAAATATTTTCATTCATTTGGTTGTAAGTGTTTTATTCACAACAATGGTAAGACACAATTAAAAACATTTGATAGCAAAGCTGATCAAGGAATTTTCTTAGGATATTCCGACATCAGCAAAACATATCGTGTTTTTGATAAACGAACTCTTGTTGTGGAGGTAACACCTCATGTGGTATTTGATGAATCTACTTTTGAGGTTTCAAATACAGGTTTTCCCTCTTCTTCAAATGATGAAAGCTCAACAACCAAGTTGAGAAACTCCACAGATCGACCCAAGAAGAAAAAGAAGAAGAAGAAAGGGGAGGAGGAGGAGGGGAGGAGGAGAGGAAGAGGAAGAAGAAGAAGAAGAAGAAGAAGAAGAAGAAAGGGGAGGAGGAGGAGGAGGAGAGGAAGAGGAGGAGGAGAGGAAGAGGAGGAAGAAGAAGAAGAAGAAGAAGAAGAAGAAGAAGAAGA
>JAPKLX010000298.1:241257-294079 GCA_026898415.1 Leonotis leonurus
CCCCCCCCCCCCCCCCCTCCATACACCAAACCTTGCTCTTTCGGGACCAGCACTTATGAAATAATAAGTATATATAACAAAGTAAGGTTATATATATATGAATAAACGGTGCCTCAGAAGAGGACTTTTTATTTATATATGAAAGACGGTGCCTCTAATGAGAACTTTTATATATATTTAGAACTTTGAAAGAATCGGACTCATTTCAGAAAAACAAAATATTTCATCTATCATTCTTATTAACTAGTATAGTTCACCTCGTAACTAGAAGGATCGTTGGTTCATCTCCTGATTTGGCCTCATCAGTATTCTTGTATCGATCACTGAACGTTCTCTTATACAGTGAATATGTTACCTTTTGTACGTTTTCTTCTTTTTGAGATGTATCGTTCATTTCACATTTTCGCATGAACCATTCGCCACATATTCATTTCACTCATAACAAAGAAAGTGTAAAAACTCACTCAAATTGCATGTATAAAGACATTTAGTAAAACATAAATCACGTAACATACATCATATAACATTCCTCTTTTCATTTCCATTTTCCTTCACATTTCCTTTTCCTTTTCCTTTTCTTGGTCACAATGGGTCCATAATTCCAAATATGACAAAACATTGGGTTTCCATAAAAATCCATTCACATTTTCCTCCAAATCATCAAAATAATATTTTCAAAATTCCATTTTCATGTGATATACACATTTCAAAACATTTTCATGAAACCAAAATCCCTGCACATTTTAAACACATTTTTGAAAAAAAATAAAGTACCTTTCATTTATGTTGAGGGCGGTGTGACTGCGAGCTAAGGGTTGTTGTACGTGTTGGAGTTTATAAGAACAAGTTCTAAACACTCAATTAAATAAAGTGGGCACGGTCCAGAGAAAAGAACTGGTCTGATACCACTTTGCCACACCCCGATCCTGAGGGACAGCACACGCGCCAGAGCGTGACTGGGGTGAAAGAAAAGAAGCGGGGAAGAAATGGGGACATGGAACGTGTAATCATGATAGAAGAATTGTCCTTGAAAAATGGACAGTAACTCGTTTATCACTAGGACTAATCTGAATGGGGGAAGAGACAAATAAATCCACCAGTAGATATAGTCAACAATGATTTCATGATCAATGAACAATCGGATGTAAAGAGATGCAATGCAAGACGGGGTTGGAGATTATAGCTCGTTACATGGGAGTGGTAATCCAGAATCCCAAGAGGCCAAATCATTCCAATAGGAGCCGTCAATAAAGGGCGGAGGTTAGTGAGCCTACCTCGCTAAAAGGAGTCACTCACCCAACTCGCCAAGTGTGGTCGGTGCTACACGACAACATCACAAGGGGTCGAGGAGTAGAGCGTCCAAGAGGGGCGAACTACTTCTAAGCTCTCCTATGAACATAAATGCATGTAATAGACAATAGTAATTCTTGTGAAGGAACTATGAATCTTTTTATTTTCATGAAGCCAATAACATGAAGAATCAGAGACTGAAAAAGAACATGAGCTTGGCAGCGGAATACATAACATGGCAGTTTGCAACAACCTTTGCCTTAGCCTCGCATGACACCACCAACCGCTCAATCTGCAAAACAATTTGAAAACATTTTTGCAGGGTTGAGTACTAATATACCTTGTCGGTTATGCCATTTAAAACCCTTTTTCGAAATCGTTTTCTGAAAAGGAATATCCATGCTTGCACAGTATCACATAGAAAGTTTTAAAATAGAAAGTCATTCTATGCATACCAAAACCATTGAGATCTCATTTTCACTGGCTCAATATTGGCATTAGATACCCTTCTATGAACATATGGGGACAACCCATAGAGGTCCATCATTTATGTCCTTCATCAGTAAGGAACTTTTACCCAAACTAACTTCACTTGAGAATATATGGGGACAGCGCCACATAAACCCACGTGTACACTAACCATGTGTCAGTGCACTAACATAGCACATGATCCGATCGTCATGCTTGAGGGATCACTTATCCAATAAGGAGAAAAACATTAACATGGACATCCATTTTGATTTTCATAAATATCAGAGCTTAATAACTCAAAAATATATTTTGAAAACATATATACACCCACCTGTAAACAAATACCAATACCGTGTGATAATCGTAAATCTGTCACACGTCTTGTTCGCAATCATAAGCACCTGATAATTATACGGAACAACTTTTGGCCTCAAATCCAAAAACTTAACGTGAATAAAGTGAAAACGAGGAAGCGAGGATTTTCTAAGTCTTCTAAGGTCATTTTGGCAATACTTGGGTTTTCAAATCAACTTGGCCCAAAAGGCAAAAATACTCAGGACATTATTCCCTATAGAAATATGTAAAAACATTTTTAAAATATGCGACTTTACCTCACAGCTTACTCGAGAAGATTCGTAATCTTTTTCAAATCTATGAAAATTGAACCGATGAAAATTAATGAAATCTCTTTCATAAAATTCTATATTTTTTCTCTACATGTACTATCAATTTTATTGAAAAATGATAGACCATGAATATTTTTTCTTTAGAAAAATATAAAATAATGCAATAAATCACGACATGTCGATCCTAACCGGGATCAAAATCTAAAATTCAATCCGGCAGAGTAACGGATCTTATGGTCAGAAACTCAAAACCTTAAGGGACCTTATGTTGCAATTCCAAAACCACCTGTTGTTGACGAAACTGTCGATCCAACTGCTGAAGCAATACATGAAGCACAAGCTGATGTTGAAATGTCCCATGTACCATCTTCACCACCTACTCAATCGGAGGAACCAGCTGCCGAGAAAGAGTTTGTTCTGGTTGGAGCTCATTTACCTGAGATACCAGCTCGCTTCTCTCGCATCATCACCAGTCCGTTGGTTGATGTCAAACCCACAAGGGAGATCTACACAGTTAGCACATCTCCTGATGATTACAAACATCATTCCATAGATGAGCTGCTTGCTTCCCTCCCTGGACCTATGACGAATGAACAGATCGCTGACCTCATCACCATCAAATTAAACAACAAGGGAGGATACTTAGCAAATCTTGCATTCAAAGCTGCTGAGAAATCCATTCAAACGGTGGAGGAAAACTTCCAGAGAGCCCACAATAGATTGAAAGACAAACTGCATAACGATCTGGACAGTGATCGTGCTGCTTTTGACAAGTACAAGGAAGAAACGAATGTTTGTCTCAAGTTGTACAAAGAGGAGGTTGATAAATGTGAAACAAAATACAAGGAAGTTAGAGCAAAAATGCTACTCGAAGGGAAGAAAGCGGTGGAGCAGCAATACATTAACATGGAGAAGAAAACCATCGCAGTTGTGGTAAAGTAAGAAGTACCCATTGTCCTCAAAGACATTTTGCCCAAAGCCTTGAAGGATGCGGATGTGCTCACAGGCGACTACATCTACACCATAAATAAAAACATCAAAGAGATGAAAGCTACTGACAACGATCTGCTGGTGAAGCTCGCAAACTATAACAAAGGCAATGACAAGAAGTTCGCTGACATCACCGACAACATTTCTTCAATCCTTCAATTCAAAGAAGATGTTGGAATAAAGATCAATGAATTACAAGAAGAAGTTGCCTCCATTCGACTCATCATCTCCAAAGACTTCATTGATGATGTCGAAAAGGGAGAACACAAAGGAGGAAAGCAGCCCACTGTACAGAAGAAACCAGCTGCAAAGAAGAAACCTGCTACTACTAAGAAGAAATTAACTGCCAAGCAGCTAGCTAAAGCGAGGAGATTAGAAGCGGAAAATGTTGCGAAAAAGGCTGCTGAGAAGGAACCACCTACTTGTCTTGATAAAGGAAAGCTCATATACACCGATAAGGACAAGGAGGAGGAAATGTTTTTGGTTGGATATAAGGAGGATCAGATTATTAATCCAGAATTCAGGAAGTTGTGGAGAGCGGAGAAGCAAAGAGAATAGGAGATGACTGCCAAAGCAAAGGAGCACAGTTCGACTCCGGAAGATGAGGAAGAAAGCACCAACCCAGTATATCGATTCTTCGATAAATTCCAGTTGTTTGAGCCTCAAAACTTAATGGCTTCAGAATGGAATAGGATTGTAAAGGGTTTTGTGATGGATTACTGCTATCTGCTTGAACCACAATATCAAGGTGGTTCAGTAGATGAGATGTTCATGGAGTACATAAATCAACACAAGAATCAATCCTTTGTGGACTACCTGTACAGAAAATCTTCAATGACTAATGTGAGTCTAATTGCTCCGAAGAAAACAACAATGATGCCACCTCGCATTCCAAGAACAACAGAGATTGATCACACGACTATTCTTAATATCATCAATCAATCTGCTCAGTAAAGGGGAATTCCCATTGACATGGATAAATAAGCTTACAAGAGGACTTTTAATGGGATTTACGCCTACTACAATGTGTCGTCGCAACTAATGAAGAGAAAACAAGTAGAGAGGAGAAGAGCACAGCTCCCTGAACGACAAGGTCAACAATCGCAAGAAAAGGATCAAGAACAACCACATCCTGAATGATCAAGATTTTAAATTTCAAACTCTTTTGTAATCTCATTTAACAGTTAGTTGTTTGTATCAATTATGTCCATCTGTAACAGATAATCTATATCAATGAAATTTACTTTTCATAAAAACAACCTGATGACAATATCTCTTTGTCCATATAATGTTTTTATGCTTGTTATTTAATGCTTTAAATATCTCTGCAAATTAACTGTCTGCAATTTCCATCTGTTGTTTCACACTTAGGAAATTTTGTAAAGTGTAGTTTCGACATCATCAAAAATGGGAAAATTGTTGGGAACCCCACAAATTTATTCATGTTTTGATGATGATTATCAAAATAACACTTAGCTAATATAAGTTTTTTAAAACCAAGTGATCAATATCATCTCTTAAAGAACAACTCGCTTATAAAAGGAGCAGGTCGTTAGTTATACGATCAGTAATATTCTTATGAGCTTTTTTAGATATATTGATTACTAATATGATGGGTATAAGTTTATTTTAACAGTTAGCTAATTTGTAAAGGAACAAATCGATGATGTTGGTCCCGAAAGAGCAAGGTTTGGTGTATGGGGGGGGAGGAATACACCAAATACAAACTTTTCAGTTTACTTGTTAAATTATTAGAGAGATCAAGCTATTCTTAAGAAAGAAATTGCTCGACAGATGACTAACCAGATTGATCACCAGATCAATATCAGATCAGTCCAAGCAGATGGCTCTCTAGTGTAAACACTTAGACAATAATAAGTGTGATCTTATTATTTTCTAGGTATTGTGTGTGCGGAAAAATGGTGGATTTAATGAGTGCTCTTGTTTAGATAACCTTAAGGATTAATCAGATCGTTAAGCAGATTGATTGAGATGCAGATTGTATGATCGTGCAGATGATTAGAATTTTAAACAACTGAAAGTAGATATGCAGAAATAAAGAACACAGTTGTTTAACGTGGTTCGGGAAATCCCTACGTCCACGACCTGGTCAAAACTAGACCAAATTATCCACTACTAGGATACTCTTCTTCTTTATACTCGTGGAGAACGAGTCACAAGTATCAATCAAAGCTAGAAAGATACTTATGCATGAAATAAGGGTCGTGTCCCTTTACAAGAGATTACCTCTACGTTACCACTATAAAACTACTAGCTAGCAGGGTGATCTCCTTTCTCTCGATAAGACAGACTTGAATCGAGGTTGGGTTAGTGTGATGTAGAATCACGGATTATTTGAAGCTCTTAGTCTGGTTCAGAGATTGAGAGTATGTTGTCAATATAGCTCGCGTGTGTATCACTTCTCTCCAGATCTTGAACTTCAAATATATAGGTATTGAATTAAAAATTCTAACCGTTGTTGATTGGCGTGAGATTGATTGTAGATTGTCAATCAATGATATCCATCATATCTGTTCTTGCCATGTAGAAAACGTTGACTCAATCTTCAAGATATGGAAAGCAGATTGCTAACGGCTTCTTTCCTTCTTTGTGTCAATCGAAGATTCTCTTCCCAATCCTTGTTGGATGGGCTTCAAAGATGACGTTGCAAAAGGATATGATGTGTAGGATGATGTTATCTTGTGGTTTGATGACTCTATCGATCTGGTTCTTGACTGGGACCATCGATCTGGTCAGTGATCTGGTCGTTGTCTGTTACAGCAGATCGATTTCTTTTTGGCGTGAAATCTTGGCCTTCATCCTATACTATTTATAGAAATGACTTCTATAGGAATAATTCCTTTACATGCTAAGTCAACTCCTAATCTATTCTCTATCAGAATTCACTTTACATGTAGTGATCTGTTAACACGTAGAACAGTTTAACTTTCAAAAGAATAAATACTAAGTGTGTTTCGAGAGATCATCATCAAAACAAAAGGAATTTTTAGGGTTCCCAACAATTTCCCCCTTTTTGATGATGTCGAAACCACACTTTACAAATATATCTTAATGACTTATTAAGAGAGATCTGGTTGGACAGCCAGATGGATTATGTTTCGTTATTATGTTATAACGATTAAAGCAGTTTATGTATATGTTCTGGACAATAAGAAGTTGTCGTCAGAGACTCAAAAGGTCTCATAGATAAGAAGCAAAAAGAGTTTACAGATTGTCAAAAATAGGAACTACAGATAGTAAGAATTTTGAAAGTAGATAGCTATCTGCTTTTCCTCTTCTCTTCCTGTTGCTTCTTCATTTTAGCTCTTGTTTCATCTGAGATTAGCTGCACGCTCTCGTACACTCCTTCTCTCACCCTTATGTAGTCTGGATCCTCAGCATCAATTTTGTAGCCTCTGTTTTCTGTGAGCTGGTTTATGAAGGTGAGTAGATAGGTCTTATCTGGTAGCTTGGTGCCAGGAATCTCTGGACATTCTCTAAACTCTCTTTCTGGTGCAGTGATGATGACTTGAGCTCTTGCAGCTGCTTCTCTTATAGCTTCCACCAAATCCTTGGCATCATTCATGTCTAAGTATAAATTGAATGCCTCATTGGGTGTGCCCTCGTAGTATGCAGGTTCTCTGATGAAGTATCGGCACATTATGAAGCCATATTTCAAACCCTCCCAACCATTCTTCAAGTTGTCTGGGACCCAGCTGGTCTCTCCTTCTTTTGTCCTGTTTGTCTTTATAGGAGCAGATGAGAACCAGCCAGATCCAGATCTTTTCTTCCTCTTAATTGGTTGAGAGTGGCTCGATCTTCTTGAAGATTATGTCTTTTGAATTTGAGCAGATGGTGGAGTTGGTCGATCTGGTGCAATCTGTTGCTCCTGTTGAGCCTATGTCCTTTCATCTGTGGCAACAGATTGGCCCTTGCCTTTTGCAGCAGCCTTCTCCTTCACCATTTTCTTCTCTTTCTTAGATCCTTTCCCCTTTTCGACATCATCAACATACAGACTGATGAGTGCCCTTAGGGAGGTGATCTCTTCTTTCATGTCTTTCATTTGTTTGTCAAAGTCTAGCTTTTGTGTGAGCAGGGAGGTGATGTTCAAGTTAGAATCATTGATTTGCTTTTGGAATGATGTCTTTGCCTGGGCCAGACTGGCAGTGAAGTTCTCTTGTTCCTCTTTTATTATTCCAATCTCATCAAAAAATGAATCAATTAAGGCCTTCGTGGGGTAGCGCAGTTCGCTCATCTTTCTGGCCACAAAATCTTTGCCATCTGTTTCAAATTTTCTGAACATTGCCCTGGTCTCAACGTTTGCAGCTTTGAGTACCTCCTCAGCAATACCATCTGTTTGTTCCTTAACAATTCCATGCACCAAGTTCTTTTCTTTTCTTGCAAACTCAGAGACTATTCTGTACATTTCATTGATTTTAAGCTCCATAGTCGCGAGAGTCTGATCGATCTGTGCCTTCCTCTCCTCTGCGGCAGAACGATCATCATCCATCTTTTTACTCAGTTCTTGTAACTTCAATCTACAGATTCTCCTCAGCTCCGAGTCCACCTGGTCCATATGGGATTTCAAATGATTGTTGAATTCAGTAAGTACCCTGGTGGCCTGATCTTGGACTGTTGAGAGAGTTCCGTACATGAACTTGTCAACTTTGTTTGAGATTAGATCTCTCACTTGTTCGTTGGACAGTGATTGATGTTGGGTCATCAATATGTCCTCTAAATTGGTTGACTCCACGAATTCTTCCATCGTTGCTGCGACAGCAGGGGTATATAATATCGTCTGTAAGCTTTCCTCCCACCCTCTGTCCAGCCGGCTCATGTTCCTCTTGTGGATAATTGACCACTGCTATCTGAATCTTGCTTTTCTTTGCTGGTTCCCCCTTAGCCTGTGCAGTGGTCTCCACAATCTGCTCTTCAGCATCAGCCATGTGCTGATCTGGTTGTGGTTCTGTTATTGTTGCACCCGGTTGGTGAGCATCAGTAGGTTCAGCTTCTGCTTCTACTTCCTCAACTACTTCCTCTTCAATGCTCTCATAAAATTCCAGCATGTCTGCCTTTTCATATACAGATCTGAGGTCGATCTGGAGTTCTTTGGCTTCAAACTTAGCCATCGCCAGAATGTCTGGGATGTAAGTATCCCTCAACTCAGCAATTGAGGAGGCAGTGAAGATGTTGAGGAGAGTGGCTTCTTCTGCTTTGAGGGCATCGATTTATCTGGTTCTCAGAATGGCATCCAACACATAAAATTCTTTGTCTTTGATGAGTAGAAGGAATTTTAGTCGTTTTGCTGCTTCGTAGCTCTCAGGAGTGAGCTGAATGCCAGGAAATGTCTTAAGTACGGAGTGATCTGCTTTAGTTTCTAGAATCTTCACTACAGTCTCTGCCTTTTTCTTTTCTTCCTCCTCATCGGTGGATTCTTCCTCACCTTCTTCCTCTTCATCGATCTGCTCCAAGGGTTCTGCAGATGATGGACTTGTAGTGTGAGCTGGAGAAAAATCCTTGACCTGGCTTGGGTCCAAGGATGAGATGGGAGCCACATCCTCTGGTGGTCCAGCTACCAAAATTTCTTCCTCCTCAACCTCCTGTTGAGGGATGACAGTTTCTTCAACCTGGACTTCCTCCACAGGTTCTGCGAGTTTTTGTAACCTCCTTCTCTTTGGTTTCGGTTGTTGGGCTGCAGTGGAGGCGTCCGTATCAACTGAACTTGCCCTCCTTGTAACTCTCTTGGAGGGGGTTCTTTCAGTTGGTTTCTCTTTTGTTGGCTTGGTTTTTGTGGATTTCTCTGCAGGGGCAGATGGAGGAACCCAGATGGGGTTGGAGCTTCCCATCTCCATCAAGGCATTGATAAAAACGGGGTCAGTCACCCTGGCAATCAAGTTTGCAGAGATTCCCATGGACATCTCTATTTGGTGCTGATCTTTGGGAAAACGCAGTCTGTCATTGAAATCTACTACTGTGTCCCATTTGTGCTGTGGAAGAATGACTCCAGCATATAGCTAATTTTTGTGGAGTGTCTCAAACTGCTTCGCTTTAGTTCAATTCCAGGGCTAGCTCCCTTCACGAAGGTGATCATCTTGGCCTCCTTCGCTAAGAGGTCAAATAGGATTCTGCTCCAATTCACCGGCAGATTAAGCACGACAGCAGTCAGAATCTTGAACTTCTCGGGCGTGACCTGGTCGTACGAACCATTGTGGTTCAAGAAAATTCGCTGGACGAATTCAAAAACTATCTTGAATTCGGGTGCGAGTAGGGCTCGGTTGAACATCTTGTTCAAATAGCGAATGGGCACCACCATTACCATCTCTGTGGCCTCCTGAAGTTGTTCGTCGCTGATGTCTCCCAGATTGAGACCTTCATCCTTCAACTTGTAAACATTGTCGATAATGTTTAATACATTGTATGTGGTGTTGCTGATGGTATTGCCTTTGCTAACCCTGATGGTAGCTTCATTCCCGCCTTACTCTCCTTGCCACGAGAGATAAAAGGCTGCAACTTCCTTTGGTAGAAAGTGGACAGGATGTGCAGTAATTATGTTGTGAAATCCTACAATGAAATCAAAACAATAGATGTGAGCACTATCCTTCCATCAATAAAGTATAAGTGCCCAATAGCGGTTTACAGATTATTGAATTCTATACAACAGTACAAGTGCTCATGCAGAATAGATAAAGTAGATTTGTAATACAGGTTTAAGAAAAACTCAAAGCATTCAAGATATAGAGTAGTTAAAAGAAAACTCGTAAATTTTAAACCTTTGCAGCGTCTAACAAGGTCGAATGCCTTGTCCAGTTTATGAAAACCAAAGGTATCAAGTACTGCGAAGAGATCTTGATGAATATATGGGTTAAGAAACTTCACTTGATCAAGAAACAAAGAAGATTTTGGAGCCATATTTGTGAAAGCAGATAGGTTTTTGAAGATTTGAGAGGATTTGGAAGGGAGAAAAAATTTTTGCTAAGTATCGAAGATTTTGAAGAGTGTGGGTGATAGACGAACCGCCTTATCAAATATATATAAAAAGAAAAGGAGATAAGTAAGGTAAAAATATAATTAATATATATCCTTCCCTTTTTCAGCTTTTCCCGCCTTTCCAAGGTATAGACTTGCAGTCTATTACCGCCTCTATTATGCGTATGATACACGCGCTTTTGATCCTAGGGATGTAGTGTGGCGCGTGTTTGTTTACACTGTCAAAAGTGCTTCCTTTATCTTGATTTGGTAAATATCTCCTTGATCATTGTTCCCAAACATAGTATCAATCATCACAAAAATAAAAGATTAGATATATTGTGTCAGAAATTAGATATATTCTATGATTAAGTTGATATAGTCGCCATATATTGTTGACTTTCCCCCTTAACCAAGTAATGGGAAAATTAATGAAAGATTTTAATTAATATCCACGTGGCTGCTAGTCATCTGGTCCAGATCGATCTCCTTATTAACGAACTGTTGTCAATATTATCGATCTGTTCATACCACTTTCCAATTTGGATATCAATCTAGTGTGATGACCTTTTACTAATTCCCAGTTGGAATTTGATTGATTTGTTTGACTATTAACATGTACTTGGTGATCTGGTGTCAATTCCCAGTTGGAATTTTACATGATCTGGTCTTTATCAATCTGGACTATGTCAATCTGATTCTAATTCCCTGTTGGAATATGATGATCTTGTGTCAATTCCCAGTTACAATTTTACATGATCTGTTCTAGGACTATCTGGTCCTTTCTTCCAAATTTAATAATCCTAATTTCCCACAAAGCATCTTAAATCTTTCTTCTGGTAATGCTTTGGTGAGAATATCTGCTCTCTGTATCTCAGTGTGTATTTTCTCGATCTGTACATATTTTCTTTCAACATGATCTCTTATAAAGTGATGTCTCACATCTACATGTTTGCATCTGGTATGCAAAACAGGATTCTGTGTGATTGCTATAGCACTAGAGCTATCACAGAAAATGGGTATCTCCTTGACATCAATCTCATAATCTTTGAGTTGTTGTTTTAACCAAAGTATCTGAGCACAACAGCTCCTTGCTGCCATATATTCAGCTTCTGTGGTTGATGTGGCAACAGATGTCTGCTTCTTTGAGAACCAAGAAACCAATTTATTTCCTAAAAACTGACATGTACCAGATGTTGACTTTCTGTCTAGCATGCATCCAGCATAGTTTGAATCTGTGTATCCAGTTAACTCAAAGTTGTCTTCACATGGATACCATAATCCTATATGGGTTATTCCCTTAAGATATCTTAATATCTTCATAGCTGCTTCCATGTGAGACTCTTTGGGATTTGCTTGACATCTTGCACATACTCTTACTGCAAATGTGATGTCAAGTCGACTAGCAGTTAGGTAGAGTAATGATCCTATGATCCATCTGTATTGAGTGATGTTAGATGGTTTTCCCTCTGGATCAGGATCAATTTTCCCATTGGTCTGCATTGGAATTTTCACTGGTTTACTGTCTTTGATCCCAAATTTAGTCAGCAGATCTTGAATATATTTTGCTTGATTTATGAAGATACCATCCGGTTGCTGCTTAACCTGCAAACCTAGAAAGAAACTCATTTCGCCCATCATGGACATTTGGTACTTATTCTTCATAAGTTCAGTGAATTTATCACATAAATAGGTGGATTGAGATCCAAAAATAATATCATCTACATAGATATGTACTAGAAGGATATTCTCTTTGACTTTGATGATGAACATGGTCTTGTCAACTGATCCTCTTCTGAATCCAGATTTTAGTAGGAATGTTGATAAGGTCTCATACCAAGCTCTAGGGGCTTGCTTTAGACTATAGACTGCTTTTGTCAGTCTGTATACTTTTTGATTTGGATCTGCTTCTTCAAATCCAGGTGGTTGTTCCACATAGACTTCTTCTTCAAGGATACCATTGAGAAAGGCACTTTTGACATCCATCTGGTATAACTTGAACCTTTTGTGTGCTGCATATGCCAAGAATAGACTTATTGCTTCTAATCTGGCTACGGGAGCAAATGTTTCATCAAAATCAATGCATTCTTGTTGAATATAGCCTTTAGCTACTAATCTGGCTTTGTTTCTGACTACTTCACCATTCTCATCCCGTTTATTTTTGAACACCCATTTTACACCTATGACTCCTTGGTGTTTGGGTCTGTCCACGAGATACCAGACTTCATTTTTTTGAACTCATTAAGTTCTTCTTGCATTGCTGTTATCCAATCTGCATCTTGCAATGCTTCATGAGAATCAGATGGTTCAATGCGGGAGAGATAACAGCTTAACAATGCACTTTCTCCATGCATTCTTCTTGTTTTCACCCAATCTGAAGGGTTCCCAACTATCTGTTCTGGTGGATGATCAAGTATCCATCTCCTTCTTCTGGTCATTTCTTCATCAGATATCTCGGGATCAGGTTGATCTGTGGGATCCTCAAATTCAGGGTGTGATGTAGAAGATGGTTGGAATGGATTCTCATCTGGAATTTCTTCTGGATTTGGATTTTCAGATTGATTATTTTCTGCACTGACTGTTTCATTGCTTGGTGATCTGTTTTCATCCGGATCATATTGAGTTGTTCCCCCTTGCTGTATGATTTCTTCAGCAATAGGTGGATTGTCAATCTCTTCATCATCTCCTTTTGAGTTCCAGATTAGAATGTCTTGTAGTAGTACTTCATTCATCTTTCTAGTAGTCATCTGGTTTTCTGACTGTTTTTCATCCTGTGGCCTGTACTCAATAATAGACTCATCAAAAACAATATGAGGTGTTACCTCCACAATGTGAGAGTTCTTATTGTAGACTCGATATGCTTTACTGACATCAGAATATCCTAAGAATATTTCAGGATCAGTTTTGCTATCAAAGGTCTTCAATTGAGATTTTCCATTATTGTGAATGTAACACATACAACCGAAAGTGCGAAAGTAAGAGATCTTAGGCCTTCTATTGTTCCAGATCTCATATGGAGTCTTTCCATGTCTGAGTGTGATTGATGATCTGTTTTGGGTATAACAGGCTGTGTATATGGCTTCTGCCCAGAACTTCTTTGGTAGATTGGTTGCATTGAGCATTGTGCGAGCTGCCTCTTTTAGTGATCTGTTTCTCCTTTCAACAACTCCATTCTGTTGAGGAGTTCTAGCAGCTGAAGTTTGATGAGTGATTCCCATCTTATTGCAGTATGCTTCAATCTTTTGATTGAGAAATTCTGTTCCTCGATCTGTTCTGATAGTAGTTATACTCATCTCTTTATGTTTGGTGATTTTGTGTAGAAAATCAGGGAGTTTGGCTAGAGTCTCTTTCTTCTTTAACAGAAAGATGACTCAGGTGAACCTTGAGTAATCATCTATGATTACTAAGGTGTATTTTCTTCCATTTATGCTTAGTGGTTTAACTGGTCCAAACAGATCTAGATGTAAAAGTTCCAGTATTATTGATGTTGAGTGAGCTGTTTTGCTTGAAAAGGATGATCTGGTCTGCTTTCCAGCTTGACAGGCCTCACATATATGATCTTTATCATACACTTGATCTGGTAGACCTTCCACTAGTCTTTCTTTTGCAATCTTGTTGATTGACTTGATGTTTAGATGACTCAATCTCTTGTGCCATAACCAGCTTGTTTCTGATACAGTTTTGGTGAGTAAGCAGGTCTCGATCTGGTTTGTCCACTAGACAATATATATAGTCTATCCTGTAATTTTACGGTAAGGAGTATCTCATCTCCTTCCTTGTTCTTCACAAAACAGTTGTTAGTATCAAAAATAATCTAGTTACCATTAGCACAGAACTGACTTACAGAAAATAGATTGTGACTAAGACCCTCAACATACGATACATTTGAGATGGTGGTCTTGCCAACTTTTATATTTCCATATCCTCTGGTGTATCCTTTTGAGTTACATCCAAAGGTGACCTGAGGTCCTGGTTTTTCAATGTAATCTGATAGCAGATTCTTGTCACATGTCATGTGCTTCGAACATCCACTATCTATTATCCAGGTTGCTCCTCTTGCTATTTTGTTCCTTCTTGCAGTCTTCTGGTCCTGTAATTAATTCAACTTAGCTACCCTTCAACGTTTGGGTGCTTGGTTATTAGCAAATGTTCCCTTTCGAATCCAGAACATTTTTGGGTTAGGAACAGATATATAGCAAGTAATAATGTTCCCATCATCATCAACTTTAGACAGAGAATGAAATACAGATGGATGATGTCTCTCCATTCCATCATTTTTCAATCCTTTCTTATTGAGCAATGTCCTGTTGACATTTTTGTTGGGTAATGTCATGTTGACAGTCTTCTTATGGACTTGATCTGTTTCTGTGAAGCGAGCTGGTTGACCTGTTGTTTGGGTGTATTGTCTGTATCCAGTCTCCTTCATCATCATCTTTTGGGGATGATATTTCTTGTTCCTTAGATTTATTACTTGATCTGGTATTTGCTTTCTCTCTGGTACAAAGCTTATGGTTCCCGAAGACTTTTCTGAGTGACCTGGATACCCTAATCCAGATGTGCCCTTTTGCTGCATATTGATTAGCAGTTTAGCACGTTCATCACTCTTGTAGATCATTTCTTTGCCTTTCATTATCTTCTCTTCAGCAACGTTGTTTCTTGAAATAAGATCCTTCACTTTTGAATTCAGTGAATGAATCTCACTATTTTTTCCCTTGATCTGTTCTTCCAGATCGTTTATTTTAGCAACAAATTGAGTGTTTGCTATACTCAGTATCTGTTCTGATTTCTTCAACCTATATATCATTCTCTTCTACTACTTCTCTAAATAATCTTTTGATGCTCGAATAGCTTTTGAACATCTCATTGACCTCATCCCATGAGTATTCAGCTTGATTGGTGCGTCGTTTTACACCAAAAATAATTCGGCTGACAGACAGCCGGTATGACCTTACTGCACAGACAGTAGTAAGTAAGATCGTCTCCCAAGGGATCGGCGAGAATTTTCCTATAACTTCGACTTGCAAGGTTACTCACGAAAAATTGGAATTAACTAGAACTTCGAAAATAATAAACAATAAATTGAAAAGATATTTTTGGGTTTTTCAATAAATTAATAAAACTAACAAAGATGACAAATAAATAAAAAGTATCCCAACAATCAATTAATTCCACATAGACTTGATATTTCGATCCTCGATGCAAAAATAACAATAATTCATGCAAATAAACCGGTTATGATCACCGAAGACGCTTCTGACGCGATCTCATCTCTCCATAGTTTTTCGATAATTAGGAAGACGCTTCACTAACTATTTTCCTAATCGACTGACAACCGTAAGAGACGCTCTATAGATTTAATGAGCCGACAGCATTAAGAACTAGAGAGACCCGATTCAAAACCAACAAACTCTGACGCAGGATTATCGAATTAAGATTGTTATTCCCTTGACTAGAAGGTTAATTTACCACTAATTAAATCTAAACCACGATTACGTATGGCCGATTCAATTGGCTATTAATCAATTCTACTCAACTAAATATTGCGCACTAACTAGATGAATAAAATGATTAAATCACAGAGAAAATAGAGAACAACAAATACTTGCATACGAATTAAAGGATGAAGAAAAAATTAGATCTCACGGAATAATCGCGTCCGGGCTTCCTTAATCGATGTTGGAATAAAGAGATTAGCTACAAAACATAAATAAATAAACAAAAGAAATAGATGAAATAAAATAAACCATGTATTGAGCCTCCACCAAAGTGGGCGGCTGATTTGTGTCCCCCAAAGCTTCTCTTAGGTTTCAAAAATAATAAGACTCCCTATTTATAGTACTAGAGATATCCTCTTAACTAGGAAATAAATCAAAAACCCTAATTTACTAGGAAAATATTAAATATTTCTCATCTAATATAATATTTCCAAGTCTAATAACTAAATAAAATACTAGAAACCGAATTATACTAATTAATCCCGTAGGAATCAAGTAATCATAACCAAAATCAACAAAAATCTCGAAATTGTCTCTTTCCTTCGTCAGCTACAGTACTTTCCAGGCGGTATGGGCATACCGCCCTAATTTTCGACAGATTGTCAATTCTTCAACTCGATCCCAACTTGCAAAACTCTTCCAAAAATCATCCTTAACCACCAAAATTCACCTTTTGCCTACAAAAACACATCATGATCACAATTAATCCAAATATAAGTGATTCCATTCAAAAAGACATCAAATTCAACCCAATCATTGATCTTCTGTTTCCTGTTCCAGATCATTATCATTTGAAGAGATAGAGTTGCTAGAATTTACCTCAACTTCATCCAGACCGTTATCTAGTCCCACATAGCATTCATCCCAGCCTTCTTCATCATTAGCAAAGAATGCTTCATCATTTTCTGATGAGCTGTCTGAAAAATGACTCAAGCTACTTGAATCTTGTTCAGCTATCATGGCCTTGCGCTCATATTTGAGTTTTCGATCTCTTTTTGCTCTCAGCTCCTCTCTTTGGCTTTTGGACAGATCAGGGCAATCTGTTTTGAAGTGACCTATTCTGCCACAACCAAAGCAGGTATAATCTGCCGAGTTAGATGATTTTGAATATTTACATGTCTACTATTTTGATTCATCCTTGTTATCAGATCGTTCATTGTCACGTTTCTTGTAGAATTTGTTTTTGTTATCTTTATAGAACCGTCTGTATTTCTTCGATCTGATCTCCATCTTGTCCATTCGTTTGGCTATCATTGCAAACTCTTTTAGTAATTTATCATATCTCTTCTCTTCATCTGGTGTAGAAGGTTCAGAGGGTTCATTTGGTTTGTTCTTCGCTTTGAAGGCTACTTCTTTATCCTTCTTCGAGCTGCTTTCTGCCTTTTTGGACAGATGATCTGGTCCACGAATTCTTTGTATATCACATTCATAGCCTTCAAGATGATCAACTAACGCTTCAGTAGATAGTTCATTGAAATCTGGACGAAGAGGTTGCATTGCAGCATATATCTCCCAACTAGGTGGAGGTGCTCTTTGTTGGGAACCCTAAGGATTTTAGTTTTGATGATGATCTTTCGAAACACACTTAGTCCTTTTAGAGCTTAAACTGTTCTACGTGTAAAAACAGATCACTAGAGATAAAGTGAATCCTGTTATGGAACAGATTAGGAGATGACTTAATGTGTAAAGGAAATATTCCTATAGAAGTCAATCTCAACTTAGAATAGGATGAAAGTCAAGATTTCACGCCAAAAAGAATCGATCTGCTGTAACAGACAGTGACCAGATCGATGCCTACAGCGAGGAACCAGAACGATTGAGTCATCAATCCACCAGCTGACATCATCCTACACATCATATGCTCTTGCCACGTCAAGATCAAGTCCATCTAATTGGGATTAGAAAGAAGATCTTCGGTTAACACATAGAAGGAAAGAGACCGTTAGCATTCTGCTTTCCATAACTCAAAGATTGAGTCAACCTTTCCTATATGGCAAGAACAGATATGATGGAAACCATTGATTGGCAATATACCATCTATCTCACGTCAATCAACAAAACGGCTAGAATTTAAAATTCAATGCCTATATAGTTGAAGTTAAAAAAAAAATCTGAAAAGACTGAGAACACACACGCGAGCTACACTGTTGTTATCTTCTCAAGCAATCAAGCTGCAACCCAGACTTAGAGCTTCAACACTCCGTGATTCTACATCACACCAACCACCTCGATTTAAGTCTGTCTTATCGAGTGAAAGGAGATCACCCTGCTAGCTAGTAGTTTTCTAGTGGTAACGTAGAGGTAATCTGTTGTAAAGGGACACGGCCCTTATTTCGTGCATAAGTATCTCTCTAGTTGTGATTGATACTTGTGACTCGTTCTCCACGAGTATAAAGAAGCAGAGTATCCTAGTAGTGGATAATCTGGTCTAGTTTTTGACCAGATCGTGGACGTAGGGATTTCCCGAACCACGTTAAACAACTGTGTGCTTTACATTCCTGCATTCTTCATTTTCAGTTGTTTATTATTCTAACTCTCTGCACTATCATCCATCTGCATCTCAATCAATCTCCTTAACATTCTGGATTATTACTAAGGTTTTCTAAACAAGAGCAATCATTATTCCACCATTATTCCACACTCACTTAACACTCAGAAAGTAATAAGATCACTCTTATTATTAGCTAAGTGTTTTCACTAAGAGAGTAATCTGTTTGGACTAAACTGCTATCGATCTGCTTATCGATCTGTCTAGTCATTTTCAAGCAATTTCTTATACAGAATAGCTTGAACTCTCTCATAACTTGTCAAGTAAACTGAAAAGTTTGTAGTTTGGTGTATCTCCCCCCATACACCAAACCTTGCTCTTTCGGGACCAACAAGTGGTATCAGAGCGGTGGTTCAAACAACCATTGTTTTGTTTCACAGGGATAAAACCTGCGTGGTCAACTTGAATAGATTTAGGAAAACCTTTTTCATCCAAAAGCATATTATCTGTTATGGAATCATCTGTTGTCAGGGCTTGCGAAGAATTCTCTATCCAAGGATATAGAGAATGGAGCTTCAGAATCAAGATGTGTCTTAAAGCACATCACTGCTTGATGTGGAAAGTAATCGAAGAAGGGCCACTAACAATTACAGAAGAAACTACTCGTATCACTGATACAGGAGTGGTCAAAGAATCTGTGCTAAAGGATCCCAGAAAATACACTTCTGAAGAAAGGAGAGAAGCAAATCTTGATGATTTTGCCAAAGGAATCATGTCCAGCACGGTCAAAGGCATACATCTGGCTAAAATCCAAGATCTGGATACTGCCAAAGAGATGTGGGAAGCCTTAAGAGACCTAGCCCTAGGATCTGAAGTAATGATTGAGAACAAGCTGTCTCTTGCCTGTAACAAATATGATGAATTCAAAATGAAACCAGGCGAGACAATAGAACAGATGAAGATAAGATTCACTGGAATTCTTCTTGAGATATCTGCGTTCAAAAAGAACAAATATACTCAAAGGGAGAAGAACATGAAAGTTCTTAGAGCTCTTCCACCAAGTTGGGAGATCTATGCTGCAATGCAACCTCTAAGAGCATATTTCAATGAATTGTCCACTGAAGCCTTATTTGATCATCTCGAAGGTCATGAATGTGACATTCAAAGAATTCGAGGACCAGATCATCTGTCCAAAAAGGCAGAAAGCAGCTCAAAGAAGGACAAAGAGGTAGCCTTCAAAGCGAAGAGCAAACCAGATGATCCTTCTGAGCCTACTACTCCAGATGAAGAGAAAGGCTATGACAAACTCTTAAAAGAGTTCGCAATGATCGCCAAACGAATGGACAAGATGGAAACCAGATCGAAGAAATACAGACGCTTCTACAAAGATAACAAGAGAAACTTCAACAAGAAGTATGACAATGATCGATCTGATGACAAGAATGAGTCCAAGAAGTAGACTGCTAAAACAACAAAGACCTCTAGCTCTACAGACTACACTTGCTTTGAATGTGGCAGAACAAGTCACTTCAAAACAGATTGTCCTGATTTGTCCAGAAGTCAAAGAGAAGAACTAAGAGCTAAAAGAGATCGAAAGCTTAAATATGAGCGCAAAGCCATGATAGCTTAATAGAACTCAAGCAGCTCGAGTCATTTCTCAGATAGCTCATCAGAAAATGATGAAGCTTTCATTGCTGACGACGAAGAAAGCTGGAATGAATGCTATGTGGGATTGGACAACGGTCTAGATGAAGTTGAGGTAAATTCTTGCTACTCAAAATCCTCAGATAATAATAATTATGATCTTGAACAGGAAAGTGAAGATCAAGCAGAATACTCATGGGATGAAATAGATGAGATGTTCAAAAGTTACTCAAGTATCAAGAGGCTGTTTAAAGAAGTTGTTGAAGAGAATGACAGATTAAAGAAAGTTGAGCAGACTCTAAGCACAGCAAACACACAATTTGTTGCTAAAATAAACGATCTGGAAGAACAGATCAAGAGTAAAGATAGTGAGATCCACTCACTTAACTCAAAAGTTAAGGATCTGGTTACAAGAAACAATGTTGCTGAAGAAAAGATCAAGAAAGGAAAAGAAATGATTTACAAGAGTGATGAGCGTGCCAAGTTGCTAATCAATCTACAACAAAAGGGCACATCTGGATTAGGATATCCAGGCCACTCAGAAAAGTCCTCTGGAACCGTAAACTTCGTACCAGAAAGGAAGCTAATACCAGATCAAGTGAGGGATTTGAAAAACAAGAAAGTTTATCCTCAAAAGATGATAATAAAAGATGCGAGGAACAGGCAGTATCATCAAACAAAGGGACAAACAGCTCACTACACCGAAACAGATCACCTTCAAAAAGCAAATGTCAACAGGACAAAAATTGTCAACAGGACAGTACCTACTAAGAAAGCATTGAAGAAAGATGGAATAGAGAGATATCATCCATCTGAAATTCACTCTATATCTAAAGTTGATAATGAGGGGAACATCATTACCTGCTATATTTCTGTCTCTAACCCTAGAATGTTCTGGATTCAAAAATGAATGTTTGCTAATAATCAAGCACCCAAACGTTGAAAGGGTAGCTAAGTTTAATTAATTGCAGGATCAAAGAACCGCAAGAAGGAGTAAGATAGCAAGAGGAACCATCTGGATAATAGATAGTGGTTGTTCAAAACACATGACATGTGACAAGAACCTACTATCAGATTACATAGAGAAACCAGGACCACAGGTAACTTTTGGATGTAATTCAAAAGGATATACAAGAGGGTATGGAGACATCAAAGTTGGCAAGACCACTATCACTAATGTGTCATATGTTGAGGGTCTTAGTCACAATCTGTTTTCTATAAGTCAGTTTTGTGCTAATGGTAATCAGATTGTTTTTGACACTAACAACTGTCTAGTGAAGAACAATGAAGGAGATGAAATACTCCTTACCGGTAAACTGCAGGACAGATTATACATTGTCCAGTGGACAAATCAGATCGAGACCTGCTTGGTCACTAAGACTGTATCAGAAACCAGCTGGTTATGGCATAAGAGATTAAGCCATCTTAACTTCAAGTCAATCAACAGGATTGCCAAGGAAAGGTTAGTGGAAGGACTACCAGATCAAGTGTATGATAAAGATCACATATGTGATGCTTGTCAAGCTGGAAAGCAAACCAGATCATCCTTTACAAGCAAAACAGCTCACTCAACATCAAGGATACTGGAGTTGTTACACCTTGATCTGTTTGGACCAGTCAAACCACTAAGTATCAATGGGAGAAAGTACACATTGGTAATCTTAGATGATTACTCAAGATTCACTTGGGTCATCTTTTTGTTAAAGAAGAAAGAGACCCTAGATAAGCTCCCTGACTTCCTTCACAAGATCACAAAACAGAAAGATATGACTATAACTTCTATCAGAACAGATCGAGGAACAGAATTTCTCAACCAGAAGATTGAAACATACTGCAACAAGATGGGAATCACTCATCAAACATCTGCTGCTCGAACTCCCCAACAGAATGGAGTTGTTGAAAGGAGAAACAGATCACTCAAGGAAGCAGCTCGCACAATGCTTAATTCAACCAATCTACCGAAGAAATTCTGGGCAGAAGCTATATACACAACCTGCTATACTCAAAACAGATCATCCATCACAATAAGACATGGAAAAACACCATACGAAATTTGGAACAACATAAAGCCTAAGATTTCTTATTTTAGAACTTTTGGTTGTTTGTGTTACATACACAATAATGGGAAATCAAAATTGAAAACTTTTGATAGTAAAACTGACCCTGGAATATTCTTAGGATATTCTAATGTTAGTAAAGCTTATCGAGTTTACAATAAGAATTCTCATATTGTAGAGGTAACACCTCATGTTGTTTTTGATGAGTCAATTGTTGAGTACAGGTCACCAGATGGAAATCAGACAGAAAACCAGGTGACTATCAGAAGGATGAATGAACTACTACTTGAAGATATTCTTATCTGGAAATCAAAGAGTGAGGATGAAGAAATTATCACTCCACCTGTTGCCGAAGAGATCTCACAGCAAGGGGGAATATCACAACACAATCTGGATGAAAACAGATCAACAGAAGACAATGAAACAATTATTACAAATGATGACCAACATCCAAATTCAGAAGAAAGTCCAGATGAGAATCCATTTCAAACTATATCAACAGCACACCCTGAGTTTGAGGAACCAACAGATCAACCTGATCCTGAGATATCTGATGAAGAGATGACCAGGAGAAGGAGATGGATACAAGATCATCCACCAGAACAGATCGTTGGGAACCCATCAGATCGTGTGAAGACCAGAAGAATGCATGAAGAAAGTGCATTGTTGAGCTGTTACCTCTCTCGCATGGAGCCATCTGATGCTTATGAAGCACTCCAAGATGCAGATTGGATAACAGCAATGCAAGAAGAACTCAATGAATTCAAAAGGAATGAAGTCTGGTATCTCGTGGACAGACCCAAACACCAAGGGGTGATAGGTGTAAAATGGGTGTTCAAAAATAAGCGAGATGAGAATGGTGGAGTAGTCAGAAACAAGGCCAGATTGGTAGCTAAAGGCTATAATCAACAAGAAGGCATTGATTTTGATGAAACATTCGCACCAGTAGCCAGATTAGAAGCTATAAGGCTATTTCTCGCATATGCTGCTCACAAACGGTTCAGGGTATACCAGATGGATGTCAAAAGTGCCTTCCTTAATGGCATCCTTGAAGAAGAAGTATACGTGGAACAGCCACCTGGATTTGAAGAGGCAGATCCAGATCAGAAAGTATACAGACTGGCTAAGGCAGTCTATGGTCTAAAACAAGCCCCTAGAGCTTGGTATGAGACCTTATCAACCTTCCTACTAGAATCTGGATTCAGAAGAGGATCTGTTGACAAAACTTTGTTTATCATCAAAGTCAAAGAAAACATTCTCTTAGTCCAGATCTATGTAGATGATATCATTTTTGGATCTCAATCTACCTATCTGTGTGACAAATTTGCTGAACTTATGAAAAATAAGTATCAAATGTCCATGATGGGAGAAATGAGTTTCTTTTTAGGTTTGCAGGTCAAGCAGCTACCAGATGGTATCTTTATTAATCAGACAAAATACATCAACGATCTGCTGACCAAGTTTGGATTAAAAGACAGTAATCCAGTGAAAATTCCAATGCAGACCAATGGGAAAATCGATCCAGATCCAGAGGGAAAACCAGCTAACATTACACAATACAGAGGGATCATAGGATCATTACTCTACCTAACTGCCAGTCGACCTGACATCACATTTGTAGTAGGTGTATGTGCAAGATATCAAGCAAATCCCAAAGAGTCTCACATGGAAGCAGCTAAGAAGATACTAAGATATCTTAAAGGAACAGCCCATGTAGGATTATGGTATCCATGAGAAGACAATTTTGAGCTAACTGGATATACTGACTCAGACTATGCTGGATGTAAACTGGACAGAAAGTCAACATCTGGTACATGTCAGTTTCTAAGAAATAAACTAATTTCTTGGTTCTCAAAGAAACAGACATCAGTTGCCACCTCAACCACAGAGGCAGAATATATGGCAGCTGGAAGTTGTTGTGCACAAATACTGTGGCTAAGACAACAGCTTAAAGATTATGAGATTGATGTCAAGGAAATACCAATTTTCTGTGACAGCTCAAGTGCTATAGCAATCACACAAAATCCTGTTTTGCATACCAGATGCAAACATGTGGATGTGAGACATCACTTCATAAGAGACCATGTTGAAAGGAAACATGTACAGATTGAGAAAATACACACTAAAGTTCAGAGAGCAGACATTCTCACTAAGGCATTACCAGAAGAAAGATTTAAGATGCTTTGTGGAAAACTAGGACTTTTAAATCTTGAAGAAAGGACCAGATTGATCTAAACCAGATGAAATCCAATATTCTAACAGGGAATCAAAGCCAGATCGTCATGGTCCAGACTGATAAAATCCAGATCACTTGAAATTCCAACAGGAAATTTACACCAGATCACTAAGTATATGTCAATACAGATTGATCAAGTTCCAACTGGGAATTATTAAAAGAGTCAACCAGATCGATAGTTCTCACTATGAAAGAGATCGACCTTGACCAGATTACAAAATGCCACGTGGATATTAATTTAATATTTCTTATCCCATTACTTGGTTAAGGGGGAAAGATCAATCTTATACGGCGACTAATTATATAAAATATCTGATTTCTGACTCTAGATATCAAATCTTTTATTTTTTGATGATTAAGTCTAGTAATTAGGAAACGTGATCGAGGAAATATCTACCAAATCAAGAAAAAGGGAGAAAATGACTGCAACCAAAGACAACGCGCTACATCACAACCGTTCGATCAAAGCGCGTGTATCATACGATAAATAGAAGCGGTGATAGACTGGAAACCTAGAACATGGAAAGGCGGGAAAGCTGAAAAAGGGGAGAATTTCTGAATATTTTATTACTCTACTTATCTTCTCTTTCGTGTATATAGATTGATAAGGCATTTCATGTATCACTCACACTTACATTTCTCGAATCACTTAGCCAAAATTTCCTCTCTTTCAAACTCTCTCTACTTTCGTAATTCACTCTGTTTTAGTAACAATGGCACCCAAATCCTCTGTTTTTCTTGACCAAGCGAACTTTCTGAAACCTTATCTGCACCAAGACCTTTTCGCCACTCTTGATACCTTCGGGTTTCACAAACTAGAAAAGGCATTTGATCTTGTTCGCCAATGCAAAGGTTCACTATTTTATGGTTTTGTTGTGATTTGCTCTATGTTACTTTTCAATCATGCGTTTTGAACTGTTTTCTTTTCTCATCTGCATATACGAATGGTTATGATTACTGTGATATAAACTGCTAGACTGCATAAACTGTTTTGGGCACTTATACTTCACTGATGGAAGGATAGTGCTCACATATGCTCTGTTGTATTTCTTGTAGGTTTTTACAACATTATCACTTCACACCCAGTCCACTTCCTACCTAAGGATGTTGCTGCTTTCTACCTCTCATGGTAGGGAGAGAGGGGTGGAACCGAGGCAACCATCAGGGTCAGTAAAGGGAACACAATCAGTAACACCTCGTATAACGTCATCAACATCATCAACGATGTTTACAAAGTGAAGGATGAAGGCCTTGATCTTGGAGAAATCACTGCAGAACAGCTGCAAGAAGCAGTGGAGATGGTGATGATCATACCCATCCAATATACAAACAAAATGTTTGTCCGTGCCCTTCTCGCTCCAGAATTCAGAATTCTGTTTGAATTCGTACAGCGAATCTTTCTCAACCACAATGGATCCTACGATCAGGTCACTCCTGAGAAGTTCAGGATCCTAGCAGCAGTGGTCCTCAACCTGCCAGTGAACTGGAGCAGGACTTTATTTGATCTCTTGGCCAAGGAAGCCAGGATGATCCTGTTCGTGAAAGGAGGATCCCCAGGCATTGAAGTAAAGCGCAGCAGCTTGAGATACTCAACGAAAATAAGCTTCATGCTGGAAACATTCTTCCCTCATCACCAATGGGACATAGCTGTTGAATTCAACACCAGGCAGCATTTTCCCAAGGACCAGCATCAAATAAAAATGTCGATGGGCATTTCAGCCAATCTGATTGCACGGGTGAAGGATTCAGTGGTGTTTAGTGCACTGATGGAAATGGGAAACTCGAATCCCATCTGGATTCCCCCAACTGGTCAAGCAGATCACCCAACAAAATCCAAGATCACAAAAGAAAAGCCAATCGAGAGGACACCCACCAAGAGGACCACCAGACGATCAAGCTCGCTTGACACAGATACATCTACAGCAGCTCAGCCACCCAAACCCAAACGAAGGAAGCTGCAGAAACTGGCTGACGCAGCACAAAGCCTAGAACATGCACCAGAATCTGTTCTCCCTCAACAGGAGGTTGAGGAAGAGGAAGTTCTGATGGGAGGACCACCAGAAGATGTGGCCCCCATTTCCTCTGTACACCCAGATCAGTCCAAAGACTTCTCTCCCGCACATTCTACTAGTCCATCATCTGCTGATCGCCTAGAGCAGATCGATGAGGAGGTTGAGGGAGACGAAGCATCTACAGATGAAGAGGAGGAGATACAGAAGGATGAGACAGTAGTAAGAATGCTGGAGATAGAGGCAGATCACTCTGTGCTCAGAACCTTTCCCGGGATCCAGCTCACCCCAGAGACCTATGATGTTGCCAAACGTTTAAAATTCCTTCTGTTGGTGAAAGACAAGGAATTCTACGTGTTGGACGCTTTGCTCCGCACCAGATCGATTCATTCGCTGAAAATCGAAGAAGCCACGCTTCTCAAGATATTCACTGCTTCTTCAATTTCTGAGTTAAGAGAGACCTACCAGCCAGACATACTTGGCATGGCGAAATTTGAGGCTGCAGAACTCCAGATCGATCTGCGATCTGTGTATGAGAAAGCCCATATGCTGGATTTTTTCAACAACATTGAAGAAAATATTATGGAGGAAGAGGCAGCACAGGTTGATGCTCACCACCAAGGTGCAGTCATGGCTGAGGTTACACCAGATCAGCCCCTGACTGAAGCTGAAAAAGAACCCACTCCACAGACTGAGGGGGAACCTGCCACAACTGCTCCACCACAAGCAGAGGATGAGCCTGCTGGACAGAATGTCAGAGGCAACCTTACAAATGACATCTTCACCCCTGCTGCTGCAGCTGCACTTGGTGTCTATGTGCAAACATACACCATGGAAGACATACTGATGGACCAACCTCAATCTCTGTCCCATACGCAAATCAGAGATCTTATCTCCATAAAAGTGGACCAATACATGTATGGGACGCTCTCTCAAGTCCAAGATGAAGCCACCCGCATACTTACAGAATTCAACAATCACTTGAAGACCCACGTCGATCAAGTTGATTCTGACCTAAGAAGAATCTGTCGGCTGAAGATAGAAGAAATCAGCAAGAAAATGGACGATGATCGAGCTGCTGACGAAGAACGAAAAGCACAGATCGATCAAAGTCTGTTTACAACTGAGCTCAAGGTGAAAGAAATCTACAAGATCATCACTGCTTTTACAGAAAAAGAGAAGGACATGGTACATACCATCGTCAAAGAACAGACAGATGGCCTAACTGCTGACATAATCAAAGAAGCAAATGCCTATACCAGGTCACTCTTTAGGCAGTTTGAGGTCAATGGGAAGAATTTTGTTGAACACAAGTTAAGCGAACTGCGCTACCCCACCAAAACAATGATCGACACATACTTCAATGATTTTGGGATTGTCCAGGAAGATGTCGAGCGCCACACAGCCGAACTATCCAACATCACCAAATCATTTCAAAAGCAGATTGATGATTCCAATCTCAATATTACATCACTGCTTACACAGAAGGTGGAGACCGACAAAGAAATCAATGCACTGAAGGAAGAGATCTCTTCCCTCCGGACACATATCAACTTGGTTGTTGCTGATGTCGAAAAGGGGGAAGGATCTGGTAAGGGGAAGAAGCCATCTGCTGCGGTTGAAAAAGGGAAAGGAAAGGAGATAGCTCAACCGGAGCAGCAGATCCCTGCACAAACAGCCAGCCCTCCATCTGCTCCATCTGCTCACACTCAAAAATCTAAATCATCTAGCAGATCGAGCCAAACTCTAAAGAAGAAGAAGAAAACTAGGTCCAGCTGGCCATCTACTCACATCAGACCATCTGGAGTGACCAACTGGGTCCCAGTTCACCTAAGAGATGGATGGGAAGGGCTTAAGAATGCATTCGTTCTCTGCTACTTCCTGAAGGAACCTGCATACATTGAGGGATCACCCAACGAGGCATTCAATAAATATCTGGACATGAATGAAGCCAGTGATCTGGTAGGAGAAATAAGGAAGGTTGCTGCCCAAGCAAACATCCAGATCACTGCGCCCGAAAAAGAATACAGATCATGCCCCACCATTCCAGGGACTGATCTACCAGACAAGACATTCCTGCTCACCTTCATCAACCAGCTAGCTGAGAACAGAGGATACAAGGTGGATGCAGAGGACCCGGACTACATAAGGATTAGAGAGGGAATATACGAGAGTGTTCAGCTTATCTCGGATGAGACCAGAGCGAAGATGAAAAGACAACAAGAAGAGAAAAGGAGGAACAGATAGATATAATTTTCTTATCATTATGATCTGCATGTCTTACTCTTGTGTTGATTATCTGTAAACTCTTTTTGTCTCTATAGATATATGAAATCTTTTTGAGTTTCTGATGACAACACTCCATTGTCCAGAACATATATAAAATTCCCTAAACGTTATAAACTTAATAATGAACAAACATCAATCTGGCTATCAGACCAGATCGTTCTTTATGTGCTGATAGGAATTATTGTAAAGTGTGGTTTCGACATCATCAAAAAGGGGGAAATTGTTGGGAACCCTAAGGATTTTAGTTTTAATGATGATCTTTCGAAACACACTTAGTCCTTTTAGAGCTTAAACTGTTATACGTGTAAAAACAGATCACTAGAGATAAAGTGAATCCTGTTATGGAACAGATTAAGATATGACTTAATGTGTAAAGGAAATATTCCTATAGAAGTCAATCTCAACTTAGAATAGGATGAAAGTCAAGATTTCACGCCAAAAAGAATCGATCTGCTGTAACAGACAGTGACCAGATCGATGCCTACAGCGAGGAACCAGAACGATTGAGTCATCAATCCACCAGCTGACATCATCCTACACATCATATGCTCTTGCCACGTCAAGATCAAGTCCATCCAACTGGGATTAGAAAGAAGATCTTCGGTTAACACATAGAAGGAAAGAGACCGTTAGCATTCTACTTTCCATAACTCAAAGATTGAGTCAACCTTTCCTATATGGCAAGAACAGATATGATGGAAACCATTGATTGGCAATATACCATCTATCTCACGTCAATCAACAAACCTTGCTCTTTCGGGACCAACACTCTTAGTACTTTCATATTCTTCTCTCGTTGAGTATATTTGTTCTTATTGAACGCTGATATCTCAAGGAGGATTCCAGTGAATCTCATCTTCATTTGTTCTATTGTCTCGCCTGGTTTCATCTTGAATTCATCATATTTGTTGCAGGCAAGAGACAGCTTGTTCTCAATCATGACTTCAGATCCTAGACACAAGTCTCTTAGGGCTTCCCACATCTCTTTGGCAGTATCCAGATCATAGATTATGGCCAGATGTACCCCTTTGACTGTGCTAGATATGATCCCTTTAGCAAAGTCATCTAGATTGGCTTCGCGATGTTCCTCTGCAGTATATTTCCTTGGATTTTTAGGAACAATCTGTGTAGTTACTCCAGTTGAGTTGGTTACAGACACTTCTTCAGTGATCTGTAGTGGCCCATCTTCGATAACTTTCCAGATCAGATAGTGATGGGCTTTGAGTGCCATTTTGATTCTGAAGCTCTATTCTCTATATCCTTGGATGGAGAACTCTTCACAAGCCCTAACAACATATGATTCCATAGCAGATACTATGCACGTGAATGAAAATAAGTTTTCTTAGATCTATTCAAGTTGACCAAGCAGGTTTTATCCCTGTGAAACAGAAACAATGGCCTTTTGAACCACTGCTCTGATACCACTTGTTGGTCCCGAAAGAGCAAGGTTTGGTGTATGGGGGGGAATACACCAAATACAAACTTTTTAGTTTACTTGTTAAATTATTAGAGAGATCAAGCTATTCTTAAGAAAGAAATTGCTCGACAGATGACTAACCAGATTGATCACCAGATCAATATCAGATCAGTCCAAGCAGATGGCTCTCTAGTGTAAACACTTAGACAATAATAAGAGTGATCTTATTATTTTCTAGGTATTGTGTGTGCGGAAAAATGGTGGATTTAATGAGTGCTCTTGTTTAGAAAACCTTAAGGATTAATCAGATCGTTAAGCAGATTGATTGAGATGCAGATTGTATGATCGTGCAGATGATTAGAATTTTAAACAACTGAAAGTAGATATGCAGAAATAAAGAACACAGTTGTTTAACGTGGTTCGGGAAATCCCTACGTCCACGACCTGGTCAAAACTAGACCAAATTATCCACTACTAGGATACTCTTCTTCTTTATACTCGTGGAGAACGAGTCACAAGTATCAATCAAAGCTAGAAAGATACTTATGCATGAAATAAGGGTCGTGTCCCTTTACAAGAGATTACCTCTACGTTACCACTAGAAAACTACTAGCTAGCAGGGTGATCTCCTTTCTCTCGATAAGACAGACTTGAATCGAGGTTGGGTTAGTGTGATGTAGAATCACGGATTGTTTGAAGCTCTTAGTCTGGTTCAGAGATTGAGAGTATGTTGTCAATATAGCTCGCGTGTGTATCACTTCTCTCCAGATCTTGAACTTCAAATATATAGGTATTGAATTAAAAATTCTAACCGTTGTTGATTGGCGTGAGATTGATTGTAGATTGTCAATCAATGATATCCATCATATCTGTTCTTGCCATGTAGAAAACGTTGACTCAATCTTCAAGATATGGAAAGCAGATTGCTAACGGCTTCTTTCCTTCTTTGTGTCAATCGAAGATTCTCTTCCCAATCCTTGTTGGATGGGCTTCAAAGATGACGTTGCAAAAGGATATGATGTGTAGGATGATGTTATCTGGTGGTTTGATGACTCTATCGATCTGGTTCTTGACTGGGACCATCGATCTGGTCAGTGATCTGGTCGCTGTCTGTTACAGCAGATCGATTTCTTTTTGGCGTGAAATCTTGGCCTTCATCCTATACTATTTATAGAAATGACTTCTATAGGAATAATTCATTTACATGCTAAGTCAACTCCTAATCTATTCTCTATCAGAATTCACTTTACATGTAGTGATCTGTTAACACGTAGAACAGTTTAACTTTCAAAAGAATAAATACTAAGTGTGTTTCGAGAGATCATCATCAAAACAAAAGGAATTTTTAGGATTCCCAACAGATGATAACAATTTGTCCCTATTTAGTAGTTAGTTGTACTTCCTTGTTTAGACTATCTGTCATGGTTTGGACTTAGCAGGTTTTCTAAGTATAGTTTTTAACAGATCGATGATATAAAATGAAAGTTTGTAGTTTCAAACTTATCTTTAGGAACGATCTGTTTATCTAGTTCTTTAAAGAATAGTGAGTTAGTTTGTAAAAGAAAAAGTCAATAGAAAAACCACTTGTCCTATAGAATTAGATGTTATTTAGTATAGGATCAATGAAGACTTAAGTCATCTCGAGTAAACGATCATGGAACAAACAGGTCGTTTATCTCACTGCAAACAGCGTGCTGTGTCTCAACAGCAGATCGGGAATCAAGAAGAATAATCAAAGTATTAATTTGGTCTCAAACAAATCAATACTTGATTGAACAGCTCGAAGGAAATATCGTAGGAAACGATTTGTTAGCTTAGGACAAGCTAGTTGTTCAATACCATAACTATGGTGGGCTGGCGACATACCTAAATTTGTCATAAGTCAATCACTCAGTGTGTTGTCACATCAAAGAGGATATTTTAAGGAATGAAGTACAAGAATATCAAAGTAGATGTACGGTGAATCATTCCAAGTATGACAAAGCACTGGGGAAACGCATGAAAGGTGGAACAAGACGCATTACAAGCGGCACGTGTAACATCAACCATGTCATGCATTTAGTGCTGCCATTAATGCAAAGAAGGACTCTTCTCTCTCTAACGGATAGTTCCAACAATGGTGTTATAAATCACCTTCATTTCCATAAACAAGTACGAGAATTCAAGCAAAAAATCTGTCATTACTCTGCTCAAAAATCTTCAAGCTTTCAACGTTCAAAAACACTCCAAGTTCAACCCAGAATTCTCTAAGTGTTTATCAACTGCTTGAAATCTTTGTGTTTCTAGAAAACTGTTTACAAAACCAAAGTTAGAGATCTAGCTTAGATCAAAGTATAGTTTCTTTTCTTAGATTGTAGTTGTCAATCTTCAAAAGAAGTAAAGTGTAAATACAAGATAATATCTAGTTTTAATATAATCGTGTGGCTCATACTCAACGAGTAAAAAGAAAGAAGAACATTAGTGAATTTTCGATCTTGTTTTTGATCGAAACTGTGGACGTAGGGACAGTTTATCCCGAACCACGTTAAATACCTGTGTTCTTTATTATTTCTACTTGCTTTGATTATTCATTCTCATACATGTCATTCTCTTAAATCACCTTGCTAAGATCTTAAGTAATAAAATCGTTTTGACATTAAAAAAATTATTAACCATCAATCTTCCCCACACAACTCAGTTGAAGTTTAACTTACCTAAGTTATTTTTAATCTAAGTTATTCACATATCAAGGTATTATTTGAGTGAGTTTAATTCTTTGTAAAAGAAGAACTTACCTTACTACTCAAACTATCTTAAAGTTTTTGAGAGCTCAACACATCAAAATATGATCATCGACGGTTAAATCAAGATCATGCACAACTACATCTTAATTTCATTTTGTTAGATTTGTCACTAACCAAACCTCTATGAAATACTCCATTCTTTTTGCTAAATACATCTTAATTAAAAAAATTATTTTAAATTAAATATATATTATACAATTTTTACTGTTTTTATTTTATAAATATTAAATATACCCTAATTAATAAATCCTAATTGAAAAGATACATTTTATATAAAAAAATAAAAATAATAATATATTCTCTAAAAAAATACATACAAAATAATAAAATTTTAACAAAAATTATTTTTTTAATGTGTACCGTTAATCTAAATGATTTAAGAGTAGATAATTATTTTTAGTTAACTTATAAACAATCATTTTTATTTGTTGGAGACTTCTATTTTGCTAGTAATAACTTTTGTTCAACGATTACCTTTCAAAACTTTAACTTTCAGATATTATCTCTCTTCTATTTCCCTGACATAAAATTGTCCTTACAACTACAGTTAATGTGAGAAACGTGTTTCAAGTCAAGTAGCATTACAATTAGAGTGCTGTGATGTGATCTTTACCTATGTATTGAACTAGTTTTGAAGAAACATTTTACAATCCTTTTCCAGAATGGAAGAAAGGAAGAAAGGAAGAAAGGAAAAAGAGTAGATTCCTTGTACCGTCTTGAAGCTATGCCAAAAAACCTTTATAAGGGTTCTACTTGTTGTAGAGGTAAAAGGCGCTGAAGATGAAGAATCCAGCCATCTGCGCAAGTATAATCATGAACTTAGTACACAAATATAACTACATCCGGATATACAATTTAAGCACTTAACAACACCCACACAGTACGAAAACCAAGAGAGAGAGAGATAGATTGAGAGGTGTTTACCATAGAAAATGAAGCTCCATAATAGGGAAATGCAGTCGTTATAAATCTTTCATATTCATTATGTTTGAATGGGCGTACAGGAATCTGCAAAATTAAAAAGGCTTATCAGTGATTGTTATTCCTTTTAGGGAAAGTTGGTTTCAATAAACTCTTAAAGTTAAGGCAGGTAAAATGGCTCCTGCATATTCGTACTAATAAGCTCGTTTGTTTGTTCTCGATGTAAGAGAAACCTATAGGAGATACTTTGCAGCTTCTGCATGTATATCATGATTTACTAATCACAAAATGAAAATGGGAACGATTGAAAAATAAGCTGTGCACTAATTATGATTTCCAAGCATAAACCTACATCACAACAAAGGGCAATCATGCCATTCGAGCAAGTTAAGAATAACTGCTTTGTTACTCTCAGATCTCTGCACCAAATGGGTTTCTGGACACATCTTTCAGATAGGAAATTCAATCAATTACTAATAATTGTTATCATATATTTGAACAATGGAAAGCACCAAATTCACCAGAAACTCTTATTATGTTTCATAAATGACGATTTACCTGCTTTGAAAGCGATAAAGTAGTGAATCCCAGCTTCTGATACTCAACCTTGAACTGGAAAACTCCATAAACATCTGGAACCTTGAATGAAGTGTGATAAAGCCCCTACAACAAATGCAGACGTGAGGATACTGGTACCACAAAAAATGTGAACATAGTTTTAAGAAAAGTACCTTTTCATCTGTCGACAATGTTTTCAAGACATAGGGGCTCATCATGTAGAACTGCACCTGAACGTCCTCTGCAACATATGGTACCCAGCTATGACCAGACCATTCAAAAATTTCAAGAGAAAATTCCTGCAGGTGCCATTTCATCCATGAGAGAAGGAGATATTGATTTACGTTCATTATATACTCTTTTTAAGAAGATCAAGTGGTTGGGGGAGTTCCTTATTAATTTGAAACACAAAATGTTATAAGCAAGCAGAAAAACTAGTAAAGAGAGTAGCAGGCTCACCAGGTCATCCTTGATCCTATACATTGAAGGCTCTTGAGTTTCACCAACTTTGTTGTGTTTAAGATTTACAGCCTAGTAATTGAGAACAATCAATTAACTCATTTGCCAAAAATAAGGCATGCTTGAACCCTGAAAGTGGGAGCTGACATTAACACAAAAATAGATTACCTTCAGATGACCCCTCTCATGGAAGATCCATTTGCTAAGTTCAGTAATGAACTGTTCATTGCCCGATTTCTTATATCTGTCAAAAATTAAGATATTAAGTCACACACATCCAGAATTACAAAAGCCATTGATTCCCTATAATCCACAGCACAAAATTAACGCAAATAAAAGAATGTTGATACACACGGTTTTCACAATTTGGAGAAACTCTAGATTAAATTAAGGATCAATATTGGATCAAAGAGACCATTCACAATTCACGATTCGCAAAGATTAATATGCACTCAGATTTGGACTTGAAAACATAATTGCACTGTTTGCCTTCTGACATGAAATAATTTTTAGCTTATATACTGAAGAAGCAAACCTCAGTAAAAAAAAAATGATTTCCTAAAACTAGATGCTATGAGCATTTGCTAGCAAGTATCAACATAGCTCAGAAACATAGCAGAGAGCTTCACTTACTTGTTCAAGCTGCCACTTTTCTGCACTCCTGCTCTGAACAACCTAGTCAGGCACAGAAACCAGCATTAGCACTCTAATGAGCTACATTACTAGGAGAACTAACAAGAAGATGAATACAACACACCTGTTGCTGAACATGTCCAATGAACCAGATATCAAAATCCGTGCATTATTCCTAGCCTGCATGAATTAATGTTAATATCTATTGAGAAACTGAGTCTCTTTAATGTCGCATCTAGATGTGTATGTCTAGAAACTTAGAGAAATTAGCTCATGCAATATAAGTAAACAAAAAATACTGAACATTTCCTGTGGGTTGAGCACCTTTTTCAAGGAAATATAGAATAACAAGAACATTTAAATAATTTGATTCTTCATTGGATCATATAAGCCAACTTTACTAAGATATTTTCTTTTTCTTCCGGATCGGAGATAATATAAACTGCAAGTAATCAATGATAAAAGTATAATCATGTATGACTAGATGACAAATCAATGCAAGATTAAGAAGAATCATGCCATAGTTTCAAAAAAAAAAAATGTTCCTACATCGTAACATGCCATAGTTTCAAATAAAATCCATGCTGAAATTTTGAGAATTTGAAAAATTCAAAAATAGTCACCGTTCATAAAAAAGAAAGATATAAAGGGTAGGCAAATACCTAAAAAGGTATGGAAATAACGTAATAGACGTAGAGGCTTTGCATTATGTTATTGCTGTTGTTCTTGTTCTAGTTCTATCTTATAGAGAAAGAAATATGTAGGCTTTCTCATCAGCAGAAGTTTTCAGTGACGAAAATTTTGGTAGGTGAATAGTATAGGGAGTATCACATACGAGACTGCAGGAATTTTGGTTGGCTCTTACAAGAACAACAAAGTCAATTTAAAGAAAACATCCAACTTTTCTATTTAACTAGCCAAACTAACATTTTTGTACGTGGAAAACTAGCAAATAAGGTTGCAATAAGGCTAATGATAGTGGATGTTATGCATAAGATGAAAAAATTAGAAAGATACAAGGAACCTGCACAACTGAAACTAGTGAGATAGAAGTTCCATAGAGCGATGGCGGCAGACCAGACAGCTTTGAGCTTGGATTAGTGGAGTAAGAGGAAGCGGATGCAGAAAGAACCTTTAAAACCTAAAATTTGGATGGAAAACACAGACAACGTTAGTGTCTGGCACAGAGTTAAAAATAATTTTCAAACAGTCGTATGATGGAACTTTACTGTATAGAAAAGATTAAAGCAATAGTCTTCAACATACCATGCTATTTCCTGGATTCAGTGAATGTCCAATCCCTTTGAAAAGCACAGGGCCCTGTTTAAAAAATAAAAATCTTTACTTCCAAAACTGTAAAAAGGTTCATTAGCAAAATTTTGATGCTTGGTTTTCCAGTGGATCACATGTATCCTTGTAAGACAAGGGAGTGAAAAAACAAGTTTGAACAAATATCACTATGCCTAAGAAGTCAGAATGCAACAGACATGGAGGTCACTGATGAAACACATGTCTGTAAGACAAGGGAGTGAAAAAACAAGTTTGAACAAATATCACCATGCCTAAGAAGTCAGAATGCAACAGACATGGAGGTCATTGATGAAACACACGTTTACAGGTGCACAAAAGGTATTTACATCATGAGATCACATACTTGTGAAGCCACATATGTCAAATAATTCCATATCTGCACCACAAGAAACTGACCTCAATTTTCTTGTTTCCCAGAATAATATCAGACAATATAAAATCATCAGCAGCAATTAAGGTATGATCTCCTTCGGTTTCAGATACAGCATAACTAGTGTGATCAACAACAACAGCAGAGGGATCCTGCGCAGAATAACAGCATCAATGTCATCACATGTAAAAGACCATATGTATGTATATATGGGGTGAGTTCATGTACAAATCTTTGTATAGGAAGTAAAAGAAATGCACTTTACGTATTACTATAATGTATAATTGTGATAATGCATTTTCATGCATTATATGGTGTGCTGGTGTGTTGTAATTTATAATGCATTTTTATGTATAATATGATGTGCTGTGAATTTGGACCATAGAATATACAATGATCAACGGTTTAAACTCTCTCTCTCTCTCACTCACACACACACATATCACAACCAGGAAATAGCAAATATATCCACAAAGATTCATTCAACAGTATGTTTAGTATAACTTTAAACAGCATAAAGGATCAAATGGTTCATGGTACCTGACACTATGAGTTTTAAGTCTCCGTATGGAGAAGTTAAAACATCCTACAAACTAACAAAGTCGGTATTTCTTTAGACTTCTTCATTTTTTAATTTGTCATTACATTAAATTGAAATTAAAAGACTGAGCTACGGAGGACTCGAACCCGAGATCCATAACCTTGGATATTGACCTCCTACTTGTGCCTCCTAAGTCCTATACTCCTAATAATGAGACTGTAAACTTTTATATAGACGCCTTACTTATAAAGAAAATGAGTAGCAAAGATTTTTCCCGGTTATTTAGTTCTAGGACGAGCAAGGTGGACACAATGCATTAGCTGCAAAATTGTGTAAGCATCAGATTGCTTGCTGACAGAAGGGATCATACCTAAGGATTAATATGTTACACCTAAATATGAGACATCAGATGGAGTTTTTTAAGTTAACAAACTACAAAATCCCATTTTATTTTCAAAATGACCAACAAATATACGTAGCTTAAGCTACGACCCATTTGCATAATGCCATAAAGCATAGTTTATAACCTATATATACTGGGAACAGAGCACCAATACATTTCAACGGAACATTGTATATTATTTCCGTAAAACCGTACAGCTCTCAGTTGTTAGGATGAATGGTCCAGATATGGTAAATAATCCAATTATACGAGTACTTCACTACCACTTGCTGAACTCAATTCTAATCGCAACGCATTAAATTCCAGAAAAATAAATAAATGAATCAGCTACCTCATCAAAATCAACGCCGCATTCAGCAGCAATGTTCCGAATTAAATCCGATGCATTTGCATCAGCTGCCACAATCAAGTCATGCCCGGAATCAACAAAATCTAAAACCCCCTCCATATCCAACGACCCTCCGAAACCTGCACAAGTCTTCATCACTCAGAGAGAGCGAAAGAAATAGAGCTATAACACAGTACAATTTGTTCAAAAGAAAGCAGCTTACGCTCTGTAGAAGGGGAGAAGAGAACAAGGCCATCGTACATATACTGGCCATATCGCTTGACCGCTATCGTGGGATCGTCGGCGACCTTGAAATCGAGATCGAAACCGCGGGATTTCAGAGAGGAAAAGAATAGAGAATGCGAGGATTTGAGGGAGAGATCGTCGAGCAAAACAAGAATCCGGCGATCAGTGGGGCGATCGGCGGAGAAGGAGGAAACAAGAAACGGAAGGATTGAAATCAGGTTGAGTAGGACGAAGGCGAGTTTGGGCACTGCCATACTTTGAGTTCTGAGCTAAAGGGTTTAGCAGCAGCGCAGTAACAGTGGTGCGAGTGTGGTAGAAATGAATGAGGGTTAGAGCCCGAGGGAGGAGGACAAGAGAAATGTGTGTCAATCAGTGTTGACTTCTTTTGGAAAAATCAATGAACCCATAATTTATCTCACTTTCAATCTTTTTCTTAATTCAAATCAAAAGTATGACTTGATTTCGTGAAAATATCAATTCCTAACTTCATAAAATATACCCACGGAGTGTTTTTTTAATTTTAATCAGAGTCCATCCTCTCAGTATTCTTCAAATATTAATCTCTCAATAATAATAACTTGTTTTAAAAAAAATATTTTATACTTTAAAAGTTAATTAATTTCGTTGCTCAATATTCCCCTCTTTTATTTGATTAAAGATATTATAAATTTTCCGAATGACTCGAATTTGTGTTTCATGAGATACACATATTCATACGTAAAAAATAATGAAGTGCGAATATTCACATCTTGCTTGAGTTTGAAACTATCCATACACATTTGAGTATATTAACTCTAGCAAACCTTCGGCAGGAACCTCTTTCCAAAAAAAGTTTCTTAGTCATCTTACCTTTGAGGCATAATTCGCAAGCACCATATGACTCAAAGTTGAAAGGTGTGAGATAGTCTAACTTTCTCAAATTGCGATTCTTTTCTCATTGATATGACCATGTCTGCAATGTCAAAGTTAAGTAGCATTATTCGCATTACATATTTAATGTCTTTTATTTTATAAATTGAGAATATTTCATCCTCATTCAAAAATATATAAATCATTCAAAAGAGAGACATTTCCATAAAACGTTTCATTACGAAAAAAAATACATTTACTGTTTCCAAAATGGAAGGAAAACCCCCATTGTCTAACATTGGAATGTAAATAATATTATTTGAAATCGAAGGAACAAAATAACAATCATGCAAATCTAGTTTATATCCCGACAGAATATCTAATCTATAGGTCATCACGCGTTCGCGTTCAGCGGAAACTCTTGCACCATTTTCCACGCGCAAGTCGACCTCCCCGAGTCACACGTTTAGTGCACAGCCGGTATCCAATACTCAGGAATGTGAATTATTAATAAACATATTTATCTCAATGACAAATATACCTGATCCACCAGTCAATGCACCTTGTGCCTTGAGCTTTGGATAGTCTCTCTTCTAGTGTCCACTCTCATGACACTAAAGACACTCATCATTTGCCACACTCGACTTCTTCTTTTGATTCCCTCTAGTTTTCTTAGGCTTCAAGGCTGCAACTTTCGAAGCTTTCTTCTTCTTTTGTATGTTCTTTCTCCTTGGGGGATTCGAAGAAGAGCTCACCATGAGCACATACTTGCCCTTTGAAGTAGATGTCTCATATGTCTTCAACATGTTATGAATCTCCTGCAGTCTCACCTTGGTGTTGTTCATATTGAAATTCACTATGAAATTCTCATACAAACTCGGTAGAGACTGCAAAATCAAATTAATTGAGACATTGTCCGGGAGCATCATCCCAATAGTGATCAATCTCTCAATCAATCCAATCATCTTCAGTACATGTTCAGAGACATTGTGTCCTTCATGGAGCTTACACTTGAAAATATCTCGGAGTACCTCATATTTGAGGATCTGCGCCTGAGACGCGTGCAGACTCTCCAAGTGTTTTAGCATCTCATAAGGAAGCATGTCATCATGTTGCCTTTGGAGTTCAATACTCATAGAAATTAACCTGACGCATTGAGCCGAAATTGCATCCTCAAAGTGCTTCTGATAAGCTTTCTCATCAATTGATTTAAACTCCTCAGAAGCTTTATCAGATATCTTTTTTATTAGTGTGTCTAACACATAATCAATCTTTTCTTTCCTCAAAACCAAACACAAATTTCTTAGCTAATCCGAAAATTTTGATCCAGTCCTTATTAGATTCAACCAAACATTTGAACACATTAGAAGACATCTTATCTGAACGATAATATAGAAAAGCAAATTAGAACACAGTAAACAAAGATCACATTTGCATCACTAATCAAACAAGTGTTTAATTGTTTTGATTAACTCCCACTAATTTTAACATATAATACACCCCATATGCAAAAAATAGATTTATATCAAATATAAATCTTATTGGTCCAAGATCCATATCAATAATATTGCAGTCTCTGCTTTGGCTGATGACTACAATAATATCAATCAGTAGGCCTTCAAGCCAATTGCATCTGTAATTTGTAATAATCAAAGTCAACACTATTGTAGCCTCTGTTTTGGCTAATGACTACAACAATATCACTTATTACATTGTTTATCAAATTCACAACTCTTGGTTTATTGTTCAAATCAATATGCATCCACTAATCATTTTGTTTGCTTTGGCGTGTCAAAATGATCAAGCAAGTCAACCCCACCACACAATGCCACATGCATCTATGAGTGAACCTCGACCTCATCGATTTGGGAACAATCACTTGAATGAAGAGGTCATGGATCTAAAACAATTACGATGGACGACACGTTTATTTCAAAACCAATACTTGTATTTTTTGGGAAAACATATGTGGTACTAACGGTTCAATTTAATATTCAATAATAAATCCATAATAATTATTGGGCGTTGCCTACCCAGGCAAAAAATGCAAATCACACATATTGAGCGCCGTCTACCCAAGCATAATATCATGAATTACAAGTGTTGGACGCCGTCTACGTAATCATAAACATGATATGTAACTACTATAGTCAAAATTCAAGCATAATATTAAATAGCATGCTTAACAAAGAAAACGGACAAATAAGGCTTAATGAATAAATTATTTAATTCAATTAAAAATTTAATCCTTTTAATTATATGTGGTTTAAATAATTTATATGAATTCTAAATTAATATAAATCAATTATTATTATTATTATTTCAAAAAAAATAATATAATTTATTAATCTAATTAATAAATTATTTATGTAATTGGAATTTAATTATTAATTCTAAATTAATAAGCACTTTTTTTTTATTTTTTTATTTTTAAATAATGAATCAGCCCTTGATGGGCTAATATTAAAGTTAAAGGGGGCACAAAGTCACATCTCTCGCCTAGCAAGAGAAATAGGATGGGCCATGGGCTAAACTTGAAAATTCAATACATGGATTTAGTGGAAAAACAAACACACATGCATATTAAAGTTAACCCAAAAGATGAGCCCAGCCAAGCCCACTTAAGACCCTGTCGTGTGTAGACTGTAAAGTTGTGCGGCTTCTGCTGCACTGCTCCACACAGATTTGACGGCATCACCATATGCAACAAGCAGCGGTGGCCCCAGACACGTGCGCCCAGCGCCGCGCCGGATAAGTCTTGGTCGCCTACTCCTACAGCTCGCTCAACACCGTTGCGCGGCAACCAGAAATTTCAAACCAATTACAAAAAAAATTTTGATTTCAAAATTAATTTCAAAAATAACTACATACTAATTATAACACAATCAATTATAAAACGAGTCTTGACTCTCATACCATTGGTAAAAAATTTTGACGTCATTTAATGACACACAGCAAAAATATACGGAATCTAGATTTTCAATTGATTATGCGGTTAAACTTATGAACACGTTAGATATAATACTTACATATAGGCACACTAGGCATTGTCTATGGGCCCATTTTTTATTATTATATATGTGATATATATAATCTATTATTAGTTATTAAGCTCATTTAAGTTGTACTTTTGGCCCAAAAATAACAACTAATAGATTTAAATTTTAATAATGAATTCATCTTATTATAAATACATATGAGAGATTGAGAGACGTACTAATTCTGTCAATTGTCGACCGCCATCATATTTAATCCATCATCATATTTCATCAGCAATTATTTTTTATCAATCATATTTTCATGTGCAATTGGGAGAGTTTTATTTTTGACTATTAATTTGGTATGCAATTTTTTCCTCCAATTTGATCTACTCTTAATTTCTCATATACCCATCATATTTCATCTTTATTTACTCATTTGTACAAGTTGGTTGTTTTCTTGGAGGTGAGAGAGTTTGATTTTTGATCTATTCTTTTGGTACACAATTTTTTCCCTGATTTAATTGTCTTTTAATGTTATAAATATCCCAAACTTTTCTTCTTATCTATATGAGATTAATTGGATTGTGTAATTGTGAGATAATGTTGGATTTTCTATCCAGACTAATTGGCTTATATAATTTGTTAGATAATGATGAATATATATTTGTTGTTCTTATATGTTTATTATTATTTTCTTTCCTTCTTTGCTTGCGCATCTTTATTATTCTAAAATAAGAATTGAAATTGTGCAATTATATATTTCATGATGTTTAAATATGTTAATATTTATTTAACTTTATTTGATTTTTATTCATTTTGATTTGTAATTGATTGTATATGCTAGATTATTTTATGCAAGATGCCTTCTAAACATATGTCTGATGCTCAAAAGAGAAAAAGAAAACAAAGGGAAAATGAAGTAATTCAAAATCAAGCAGGATATATAAATAAATATTTTAAGTCCAGTAGCAACAAACAAAGATCAAATGTAGATGGAGAAGAAACATCAATAGGGGTGTAAAGTCAATTTGAGGAGAAACATGAAGCCGATGATTTAAATCCTAAGGAAAATGATATAGCTAATGTGGGGAATGAGAAAGTGATTGAAAAAATTGAACCTAAAAGCCTAGCTCATAACCAAGAGTCTATTTTCCTTGAGGATTTGAAAGATCCTGAGAATTGGAGAAATATTGATCAAAAGATAAGAGATCACCTAGTAGAAATAGGTCCTCAAAGAGTTGAAGACATAGTATACTCTATTAACGGAAAATGTAGACACTTTGATTCATCACAATATATAAGGATATTGCCAAATGGAAAGAAATATAATCGGAGATGGCTGGTTTATTCAACTTCTTTGAATCGAATCTGTTATTTTGTTGTAAGTTGTTTCGAACTCAGACTACATAAGTAAGATTGAAACTCTAGCTACTAATGGATTTTGTGATTTGAGTAATATGCACACACGTCTCAAGAGTCATGAGTTGAGTAAGGAACATATACATTATATGACAAGTTGGAAGGAATTGAAAGATCGACTTGGACATAAAAAGGGAATAGATGAGAGTGTGCAACGTCAAATTAACAAGAAAAAGTAGCACTGGAAAGAGGTGTTGAGAAGAATAATTATAATTGTGAAGCGGCTTGCTAAAAATAGTTTACCCTTTCGAGGTGATAGTGGAAAATTTTTTGTTGAGAACAATGACTTATTTTTGCAGATGATATAAATGATGGTCGAGGTTGATCCAGTACTGCAAGAACATGTACAGCGTGCTGAAACACATGAAATTAGGTGTAAATACTCCAGTCCTAAAATTCAAAATGAATTTATACACCTTTTAGTTGGTGAAGTCAGGAGTACTATTATAAAGAGAGTGAAAAATGCAAAATATTATTCAATTATACTTGATTGTACTCCAGATGCAAGCCATGAGGAGCAGATATATTTGGTTATAAAGTGTGTGGATGATTCCACAAACATACCAACTATAGAAGAATTTTGGATTGAATTTTTGAAGGTGGATGATATTACTGGACTTGAGCTTTCAACAGAGCTCATCAACATTCTTGAAAAACTTGACTTGAATGTGGAAGATATAAGAGGTCAAGAGTATGACAATGGATCAAACATGAGTGGTAGACATAAAGGTGTACAAAGAAGATTGATCGAGTTGAATCCTAGAGCGTTTTATACGCCATGTGGTTGTCATAGTCTCAATTTGACATTGTGTGATTGTAACACCTAGAAAAATTCACGTGTTTGTTTTAGTTTTTAATTAATGTTTAAAGTCCTATCCCAGAAAATAAAAATTTCAACAATTAGATTATCCCGATAAGAATATAGAATCGAGAACGTAGTCTCTATGACAAAAATCACGACGTTTATGTTATGTATTATTAATTAAAATTATCCAGCAATTAAAGTAGAAAGTGTTTTAAAATAGAAGTATTACTTTAATTAAGTGATAACATAATAAGATTAATTGACCTAGTTAAATAAGATATTTTATATATGTGCAAAGTAGTGGAGTGTGTGTGTGTGATGGGTAGTGTACGTGTAGTGTTAGGAAAAATAGAGGGAAAAAAATAAAATAAAAAGTATATGAAATATTTATCCCCACCGCTTCGGTCTCTTTTCTTTTCTCTGCAAAAGTTTACAGAGTTCTTCCCTTACATTTCTCTACACTACAAAGAAAATCTAGAAACAAAGAAGAGAAAAACCTGAGATTTTTTCTTTCCTTCCATCTACTTTGTGATTTAGAAGGTAATTATATTTATCCTATTTTTAATCAAACTTTATTTTATGTGGACTAAGCTTTTGAATCATTCTTTCCCCTTTATAATTGAAACCTAATTTTAGAGTTTGAGTTGAGAGAAATTATGAAATAGAAATGCATGTGTAGATGAACTTGAGTTTACTAACTGTTGAGAACTTTTTTGATGATTGTGGAAATCATTATTTATATGTTTTGATGATATGAAACCATAATGCGAAACCTTAATATATATGCACAATAATAAATTGTGCATACGCTTTAATTGATACTTAGGTGTTTATGATTTATTTGTGTCTACATTAGATAGACTAAACAGATGGTTAAGTGTAAGGACATATCGATGAAAGACAGATCGTGTCCATAGGAACCATCTGTGTTCTCAATAGTAGATCAGCTAACTTGTAAGATCAGGTTGAGTTAACAACCTGTATCATAGAGCTTGATCTTATTTTGTCTATCTATTAGAAGGGAGATCAACCTGTAAGGTCAGATCAAATAAACAATTTGTGCTATAAAGATCGACCTTATTATTTAGTAGGTTAAGTCAAAATGTGAGAACATATTGTTTTAACGATCTGTTCATAGGACTAACCTAATCTATCTACACTTAGTTTCTATAGCATCTATTTTATCGAACAGGAGGCCAACATCCTTACCAAGGACAGATCATTAGATTGAGGACAGATCGTTAGATCGATGGATAGATCGATATGAAGATCAAGAAGCAGCGAGATAGAATCAACCTTGTATCAAACATGTTGACATCAAGCTGCATAAGATGATATACAAGGAACAACTCGATACAAACGACATGTGTCTAACAGATCGATCAACAAGTGCACAAACAAGTTGCGTTATGAGATGGACAGCTAGTTGTGCAAGAAGAAACTCAAGAAAAACGATCTGTGTGTAACAGACTGATCAATAGATTGATAGCAGAATGATCTGTTGTTCATGGGGAGTCAACTCAATGTTTGTTGAATACAACCTGTTCACCTACAGATTGATTAATCCACTTGTTCTTATGAGATACAAACGAGCTGCTCATCCCAGTTGGAGGAAGCTATAATCTATCTAAATTGATAAGCTACCTGTCCTATGCCACGTTAACATCCACGCAGGACTAACTCCAACGGCTAAAATACAGTCAGCAGCCAACGGTCAAAAGAACATTTAATGCTTACTGTAAAAGCTGCAGAGACTTCCAACGGCTATAATTCAAATATGACTATATATACTTCAAGCCTTCTTCAGAAATTATGTGGGTTCGTGTATTCGTGACATTACCCAGAAAAAGATTCAATGCCACAAGATTCTCTCTCCAGTTTTCCATAGATTCATTCAACACTAGATATAAATCATATACATTCTTAAGTGTTGTAAATTATAGAGAAATCACTATATTTTTGAAGATAAACCCGCTAGAACTTATCTTAGATTTGAGCCTTCAAAGACCATAGTTCTAGTTTCCTCCATAGTCAAATGCTTGGAGGAAGAACGATTATAAAACCGAACCCAAATCTCGTACTCGACGAGTTTAAATAAGAGAGTTGTAATCTCGTACTCAGCGAGAATAAATAAGCAAGTTTTGGCTCGTGCTCGACGAGGATAAATAAGCGAGTGATCCAAGGTTAAGGGATTCATTAATCTAGCTTTGATCGATCGTGGACGTAGGGGATTTCCCAAACCACGTGAAATATTGTGTGTTCTTTTATACTTTGCATTGCATTACTTTTATTTTTCGTTTATCACTCACCAGCAAGCTTATCTAAATAAGCGAGTTGTGCATCTTGAATCAATCCCTTAAAGAACACTCAGTATAAACAAAATATATTTTTTAAGTGTAAGAGCAGCCAACAACATATACGCAGCTTCCGCACACGATCTGTAGTTGGACAGATCATCTGGTATGCTCCAGCTAGCTGCTAGTCTATCTGCTCATTGACAGATTATTCACGCTCTGTGTTGAGAACTTACTTGAGCAGCTAGATCTCTCCCTACATTAGAGAAGATTGACTGCTACACCCAGTGAGTGGTATAAACAGCGAGCTGCGCGAGAAAGTTGGACTATGGTGTATTTCCCCCCCCCCCCCCCATACACCACACCTGCTCTCTCGGGACCCAACACTAACTTACATGAAATTGATGGTTGAGTTGTTGATTGTGTAATATCCCGCTAATTTCTAAATTATACTTTTAAGTGTTCTAACTATTAAGGGACCTAGGTATGATGAAATAAAAATTTTAGGAAAAACCTAGAGCCTGTTAGGACCTACCATGTTAATTTGACAGACCGACAAAGCTTTTTAAAAGGTTTATTTAAAAAATGAGCTTTTCATGCATAAGTCGAAAGTATACACATATTATACTCCTTGCGTAGAGTTTTTCAAAAGAAAAATATTGGCACTAGGTTTACCCAAAAAGGAGTTCGTATGCAACCGCTACGAATTTTTAAAGTTTAAGCACGTCGTTAAAAAAAATTAATTTTTCCATGCATGACCGAAACTATATCAATATTATAGTCATTGTGTAGAGTATGAAGAAAGGGAGATGTTGACGTTAGGTTTACTCGAAAAGGAAGTCGTGTGCAGAAGTTACGACGTTTTAAGGTTAAAACATTAATAATAATATAATATAATATATTAAAAATAATAAAAAAATTTAAATTTTCTTCTATAAAAGCAGGGGGGAGTCGAGACATTCCTCCCCCCATTCACGCACACTTTCTTCTTCTCCCCCCCCCCCCTCTTCCTCTCACTCTCTTCTTCTTCTTTTATTTTCTTCTTCTTTCTGCCATTTTCGAGTACCGAGGTTCTGCCGGTTAGAAAATTGAGGATCGATCGAAGTTAAGGTACGTCAGGGTAAGGTCGAAGGTAGGCATGGAGCTTGACAAAGGTGGCTTAGCCGCCGTCGAGTCTTTGCCGCCATCGTTCCGATACTGTTATCTTCATTCTTTCTCCTTCGTTCTCTTCTTCATTCATTGTCCCATTCATGACTATCGGTCTATCAGACGGCTAAGGTCCCTTAAGGTTTTAAGTTTCTGACCATAAGATCCGTTACTCTGCCGGATTGAATTTTAGATTTGGATCCCGGTTAAGATCATCATGTCATGATTTATTGCAATATTTCATGTTTTTCTAAAGGAAAAATATTCATGGTCAATCATTTTTCAATAAAATTTATAGTGCATGTAGAGAAAAAAATATAGGATTTTCTGAAAGAGGTTTCATTAATTTTCATCGGTCCAATTTTCATAGATCTGAAAAAGAGTACGAATCTTCTCGATGAAGCTTCGAGGTAAAGTTGCATATTTTAAAAATGTTTATACATATTCCTATAGGGAATAATGTCCGGAGTATTTTTGCCTTCTTGGCCAAAGTCATTTGAAAGTCCGGTTGCTGCCAAATTAATTTATTACGTGATAAAAAGAATATTATTAAGCCTAAAAATTTAGTACTACTTATCTATAGTTCCTTTTTGGAAATTAAAGCCAAAATATATTCCCTATGACTAACAGGTACCTAGCACTGAAATTTGAGCTCATAAGGATTTACGGTTTTCCCGTAATCGAGGAATATCATCGGTGAAAGGTTGGGGATATATACGTATTTTGAGTTATTAAGCTCTTTTCTTTAAAATGAAAAATGCATGGATCTCTGTTAAAATATTTTCACGAAGGTATCGACTGTTTAATGCTCTTATCGACCGCCGGGGGTTCTTATTCGGCCTAACACGTCGATTTAAGGACTGTGATCACTTAGTCTCTACTGCGGTGGGTTGATCACCATCGGGTTTTGACTCATGCTATGTTAGGATGTACGGTTCGCCGAGCCCTATTTGACTGAATGTTTATGATCCGTCGGTGGTAAAAGGCCCGGACATAACTTATATAAGAGTAACGTCATGCCGGGTCATGTTTTATTTATGCACAAATGTTTTGCTTACTTAGAAGTTATTTTGTTTTAAAACCTTCTAATGTAAGTATACTGAACAGAGACTATGTTTTTCGTTTGATGAAAAACCCAACTGAGTGCACTAGTACTCACCCCACGTTTTACAAAATTTTTCACAGGCTAAGGAAGCAGCATGATGTGTGTGGCTGAGGAATGGTGTTATTGGGATGACGATTGCTTCATCACGAGAACGGTTTACCGTTCTATACATAAGAATTTCCGCTGCCATGCTCACGTATGTTATAGTATTTATGAAATAATTATCATTCACGTATATGTGTGTGATAATATATATGTTTAGAGTCTAAGATCATTTTCTCATTTCACGAAGGCCTCATCGGCCATTATTAATAAAAGTTCATGTTGTCATATTATCACTGTCCATTACATGCATACACGTGCATAGGAGAGCTTAGAAGTAGTCGGCCCCTCTTGGATGCTCAACTCCTCGACCCTTTGTGTAGTGTTCGAGCGAATGCCGACCACACTTGGTGAGCTGGGTGAGTGACTCCTTTTGGCGAGCTAGGCTCACTAACCTCCGCCTTTGATCGACGGTTCTTATTGGACGATTCGGCCTCTCGAGGATTCTGGATTACCGTTCCTACGAGATGAGCTGTATTATCTCCAACCCCGTCTTTCATATTGGATGATTCGGCCGCTTGGGATTCAGGATTACAGTTCCCATGTATCGAGCTGTATTATCTCTAATTCATTTCATCTTGGATGATTCGGCCGCCTGGGATTCTGGATTACCGCTCCCATGACTCGAGCTGTATTATCTCCAATTCATTTCATCTTGCATGACTCGGCCGCTTGGTATTCTGGATTACCGCTCCCATGACTCGAGCTGCATTATCTCCATATTGCATATGATTCATTTTAGATTCATTATTACAGACATTGTCTTTGCATTGGTTAGCTGTTTGAGTTGTAAAATGGCATAGTCAAAGTTATAGAGGAGATGCTGTCCGATTTTCAAGGACAACTCTCACTTATATAATGCATACGAACACAATGCTCCCTTTCTTCCCCGCTTCTTTTATCCCCGCCCAGTCATGCCCTTGGTGCGTGTGCCGTCCCTTGGGATTTGGGGCGTGACAGATTGATTCAATAATTAAGTTTGGAAGTTTGATATAGTTATATTTGATGCTTAGTTATTGAATTAGGTGTTTGGATTGTGAAGTTTAAGTTTGTGAAAGTTGATGAAATATTATAACTAACTTGTTCTATGTATTTCTGCCTTTGTAATCCGTCGTTTATATATTAAAATATTAGGTCAAGTTAGGAGTATTCTCCAATTGGAATCAACCCATTTCGTTCTATTTTCAATTTGTTATGATTTTTACAAAATTGGTGTTCAATCTGTTAGAAATCTGCCGAATTCTGGGCATGTTGTTGAACTTCAAAATTTTGGGAAAAATAGAAATTTAGTGATTTTGATGATTTTCTTTATCCAAAATGTAATATATGATGTTTATTTTTGATTCATATTTTAATTGGATCTTATTTCGGATATTTGATATATTTTAAACATTTTACAAAAATAGGTGTCATGACATATTGGTGTTGGTTTTGAAGGAACCTAATCTTCATCTTGATTTATTGTCTAAGTCTCTCTCTCACTTGTTGGATATTCACCTAACCTCTTGAACCTTTGAAGTCACATATCTAATCTTTCTTTACATTTTAAGACATTAAGATGTAGGGATTAACCACCATATCATTGAAATCTTAACCAATCTAGGTATTTTTCATACCCCTGTTTGTTGCACCCTCTGTATGAAGACCTTTTCAATGGTCTAAATTAATTCAAATATTCTGAAATTTTGTAGGAAGATACCTAAACATGTCTTTCATATGTACACCAAGTTTCAACCCCATATGTTATATTTTCAATTTACCATGAATTTTCTAAAAATCTGTCAACAGATTGTTTGTCTATTTAGAGAACTCTTTTATATGTTCAAAACCCTTTCAATACAATGAAAATTTGTAAACCATTTCTTCTTCAACCATTCTCAACTTATATGATATCTATGAATGATAATCTTAATATTCAAACACTTAATACATATGATAGCATAATATTATAGGATATTTAAGACTCTAAGAATAGTATATGTGACAATAAGATTGTGAATGAACTTACTAAGGAATGAATTAAATTGAAGGAAAGAAAGTCATTCAACTTTTATATAATTTATAACTAAGAAGTGCTCTTATTAAAGGGAGAGTAGTACTTTAAACATGTTTGAATGAGAAATTAGGTACTACAATGTGAAGGTTAATAAGAAATGAAAATGATACTACTTTTTAGGTTTTCTTGTTCAAAGTTTAAGTATAAGGCTTAAGCACACTTTAAAATAAAGTAAGCTTAGGTTAGCTTAGGGTTTCTTCTTGGGAAGAAGAAGCACCTTAGCTCAAATAAACCTTAAGTGGAAAGAAACACTTAATAAGATTAACTTTAAGAAAGTTAATCTTGATTAATGTTGTGTGCGGAATTCGGTGGTTAATGCTCTTTGTAGTCAAAAACGTTTTCTTTAGTCAATCTTTAACACAACCAAATTAATGCAAGATAATGAAGAATATGATAGTAAAGTAAAACAGAAAGAAAGAACACAAGATATTTAACGTGGTTCGGGATAAACTTTCCCTACGTCCACAGCTCGATCAAAACTAGATCGAAATCTACTATATCTCCTTTCTTTTTACTCGTTGAGTACGAGCCTCAAGTTTTATCAAAACTAGATAACAACTTGAGATTACACTTCTTATATTGAAGAACTACAATCTAAATCTTACAACTTTTGGATCAAAGCTAGATCCTAACTTGGGTTTTGTAAACAACAAATTTCCAGAAACTATCTTCAAAAGAATAATAAAGCACTCAGAGAATTCAAGAGCTTGAAGGAGTGCTTTTAGAGCTTTGAATATTTGAAGATATTTGAGCAGAGTTTGAGCTTTGTAATCGTGAATTCTCGTCCTCGTTCCTAGAGGTGAAGGTGGTATATATAGCCTCTTTGAAGAAAACTATCCGTTGGAGAAGAAGATGTCCTTCTTCATCGCATTAATGACTGCATTAAATGCATGGCAGTGTTGTTGAAGCACGCGCTGTCAAAATGAGAGTGGTTACCACCTTTCATGAGATTTTCCAATGTATTGCCATACTGGGAATGATTTACCGTGCTGGAATTTTGATATTCTTGTACTTCATTCCTTAAAGCATGCTGTTGATGTGACAATACAAGGAGTGGTTGACTTGAGACAAATTTAGGTATGTCGGCAGTCCACCGTAGTTACTGAGAGGAGCAGCTTGAATTTGATGTTATACCAGCTCGCTGTCCTTTGTGTTGTAACTTCATCTCATATTCCATTGACTGAAGCGACCAGATCGTTTTTGGTATAAGACGATCTGCTATATGTATGGTAGAGATGATAAGATCGTTTTTGAAACAACACGATCTTGAGCTAACAGTTGGTTGATGTATTCCTTTTGAACGAGCTGCTTCATTCTCTTATGATGACTTGAACGAACTATTGCAGGTTGGGAGCAGCGGGCTGTTCCTCCTTTTTGGACAAGCTGCTCAAATGCTTGTAGAATATAACAAGCATATTTTTGATCCTACGAAATATCTAATTCTAGTCTAGAGAACCAGATCGTTATAAGTCAACACGAAAACTTCAAGTTACTTTTACATTTGTGATCTGTTGAAATGTGAACTACAAATAGA
>JAPKLX010000321.1:0-15615 GCA_026898415.1 Leonotis leonurus
ACCAATTTGGGCTGCTTAATCCCAACATCTTCATCTTCCAATTTCTTTCGGATAATGCACTGAAAATAACCTTGCAGCTTCTTTGCTCTCAATCTTGTAACTGGGCCTCTCAACTGCAATTCCGGGTTTGATTCATCATTGCTGGATCCCGGCTCATCAGTTCATGTTGTCGATCTAGTAGTTGTTAAATGTCTTGGTCTCCCTCTCCAGCAATTCCTCCATTTCATAGAATCTGACAACCTTCTTTAATCGTTGAGCATGTCCATTGGTGAGTAGTCGTGGAGGTATCTGTATCAATTGAGTTGGCCCTCTTAGCAGATGGTTTTCTTTGGGCTCTCTCTTTCTGCACCTTCTCCTTTGGTGCTTTTTCCTTCTTCTCTATCCCTCTGGTAGGTGGTATCCAGATAGGATTAGAGCTTCCCATCTCCAACAGTGCAGCATGATGCACTTTTTCAGTTACTTTGTTAAAGAGAGCTGGTGTGATTCCTAGGGACATCTCGATCTGATGTTGATCCTTAGGAATAGTGAACCTGGAGTTGAACTCCACAACATTTTCCCACACTTGTTGTTTGAAGAACTTTTCCACCATGAAGCTGATCTTAGTGGAGTGACTCAAATTTCTCCTAACCTCCACAGACACTGCATTCCCTTTGGTGTCTTTGGTCCATTTCACGAGCCTTGCTTCCTTCGCCAGTAGGTTAAAAAGGATTCTACTCCAGTTGACCTTCAAGTTTAAAACGACGGCGGTCATAAAGATCCGTTGGATAAACTCAAAAACTAGCTTGTAGCCTGGTGAGATTGATATCACCATTACTTGCTCCACAGCTTCCTGAAGTTGTTCTGTTGTTATCTCATCCAAAGTCATCCCCTCATCCTTTAGCCTATATGCCTAGTTGATCATGGCAGTCACATCATAAGTGGTCTTGCTTGTCCTATCTCCAATAGGCATCAGTACATTAGCCTCATGGCCATCCTTCTCGTCATGCCATGTCAGATAAAATGTAGCGGCTTGTTTGGCCAGGTACATGTTAGGATGAGCAGTTACTATGTTGTAAAATCCGAGCAGTGAGTAACATATAATTTCTGGTTATATTGACAACATATATCCCATATTATAGAATACGAGCATTAACATAGATATATATAGACAATAATCCAGAGTCCAGTAAATGTATAGATGATATTAATACAGTTGAAAAACATGTTCCTAGAAATGAATTTCATAATCAAAAACTCTATTGTAGCATGCTAAGCGGTTCATAAACATTTAAATGATGAAGAAACCTTTGCAGCGCTTAACGATGGCAAATATTTCTTCTAGCTTTTGAAATCCATGAGTTTCATAGACAGCATATGGTTCAGGAGAAAGAAATTTCTGAACCTCAGCAACGTGTTGCAACATGGATGATGGTGGTGCCATTTTCAAAAGAGTTGAGTTTTGGAAAAGCTTCGATACAGTTTGATAAAACTGGAAATGCATAAGTTCTTAGAGAGAAGTCGTGTGCAGTGAGTTGAAAGTGTAAGGTGAACAGTTAAATGCACGTACGACACATATATATAGGAAATAGTTCAACGGCTAAGATGAAAGCGATAAGAAGTTTAAGGTTTGGATGAAAATCTCCCTTTTAAGATTTTCCCGCTTCAGCTTTTTGTTTCGCCGCCTCTCCTTGCGTCAAATGCACGCGCTGGATCCTAGGGTTATAGGATGGAGCGTGTAAATCTTTCTAACCACTGCAACGTTCATTCCTCTCTTATGGTAGAGATATTCCACGATCACAGTTCCCAAAATTGTACTAATCATCATAATTATGGAACATTTAGCAAATCTATGTCAGAAAATAAGCTTTATAGACTATAGTTAGGGCGGTAATTAGGTCAGAAAAAACAATACAAATTTCTGAATTCCCCCTTGAAGTTGTGATCTGATACTAGTAATTTCCTCATTCTGGTGAGTGTCAATCTGGTTGACAGTCTGGCTTTCATAATCTGATGGACTACCATAGCTTGTGATCTATGTGTCTTCAATCTGCTATATCATCTGGTGTTATCGATCTGTTTCTTTCTTCTAGGTTTAGTAATCCTAGCTCTCCACATAGCATTTTGAATCTTTCTTCTGGAAGTGCTTTTGTCAATATATCAGCACGTTGAATATCTGTGTGTATCTTCTCGATCTGCACATGCTTTCTCTCGACGTGATCTCTAATAAAGTGATGCCTCACATCAACATGCTTGCATCTTGTGTGTAGAACTAGATTTTACGTTATAGCAATAGCACTCGAGCTGTCACAAAATATAGGTATCTCCTTGATATCGATCTCGTAATCCTTAAGCTGCTATTTTAACCAGAGTATTTGTGCACGACAGCTTCCAACGGCCATGTGTGACTCCTTGGGGTTGGCATGGTATCTAGCACATACTCCAACTGCAAAAGTAATGTCAGGTCGACTAGCAATTAGGTATAGTAAAGAACCAATGATACCCCTATATTGAGTTATATTTGCTGGTTTTCCTTCTGGATCTGGATCTACCTTTCCAGTGGTCTGCATTGGAATCTTGACAGGTTTACTATCTTTGACTCCAAATTTGGTAATCAGATCATTGGTGTGCTTCGCTTGATTAACGAATATACCATCTGGTAGCTACTTCACCTGTAAACCTAGAAAGAAATTCATCTCGCTCATCATGGACATTTGATATTTATTTTTCATAAGTTCAGCAAATTTTCACATAGATAACCAGATTGTGAACCAAATATGATATCATCAACGTATATCTGCACCAAAAGGATATGTTCTTGGACTTTGATTATGAATAATGTATTGTCAACAGAACCTCTTCTGAATCCTGATTCCAATAGAAATGCTGATAACATCTCATACCACACTCTGGCTGCCTGTTTCAACCCATAAACAACTTTGGCTAATCTATACACCTTCTTGTCTGGATTGTCGTCTTCAAAACTAGGTGGATCTACATATACTTCTTCTTCAAGAATACCGTTTGGGAATGCACTCTTGACATCCATCTAGTATACCTTGAATCTCTTGTAAGCTGCGTATGGTAGAAACAGTCTGATAGCTTCCAATCTGGCAACCGGTGCGAATGTTTCATCAAAATTAATGTCTTCTTGTTGATTGTATCCTTTTGCAACTAATCTGGCTTTGTTTCTGACAACTTCACCATTCTCATGTCTTTTGTTCTTGAAAACCCATTTAACACCTATAACGCCCTGGTGTCTTGGTCTGTCTACAAGATACAACACTTGGTTTCTTTTAAACTCATTGAGTTCTTCTTGCATGGCTATAACCCAATCTGCATCTTGTAGTGCTTCATATGCATCTGTTGGTTTAATACGAGATATATAGCAACTTAGAAGTGCGCTCTCTCCATGCATCCTTCTAGTTGTCACACGATCTGATGGGTTCCCAACAATCTGATCTAGAGGATGGTGTTCTTGTATCCATCTCCTTCTACTGGACATCTCTTCTTCTGATATCTCAGGTTCAGGTTCTTCTGTTGGTTCCTCAAATTCAGGATGTGCTATTGAAGTTGCTTGGAAAGGATTTTCCTCTTCTGGTCCTTCGATATCAATATCTTGATTATTGTTCCAATTATTAATGTTTCTTTATTCATCAGGTTGACTTTGATAAGGTTCGGAATTGTCTGCTTCTCCTGGTTCACTATCATCTGGAGTAGATCTGGTTTGGTCCAGATTGATGTGAGTTGTCCCCCTTGCTGTGTACTGGTCTTAGATATAGGTTGAACATCAATCTCATCCACTTCTGTTGAATTCCAGATTAAATATCTTCAAGTAGTATCCCTTCTGGTCTTCTACTATTGATCTGTTTGTGAACCTGTTCATCACATGTATCACTGTATTCAAGAATAGTTTCATCAAATACAACATGAGTTTTCTTATTGTAAACCCTATAAGCCTTGCTAACATCAGAATATCTGAGAAATATCCTAGGGTCAGCTTTGCTATCAAAGGTTTTCAATTGAGATTTCCCATTATTATGAATGTAACACATACAACCAGAAGTACGAAAATATTGTATCATGGGCTTTCTGTTGTTCCAGATCTCATACGGTGTTTTCTCATATCTGAGAGTTATCACCGATCTGTTCTGTATGTAACAGGCTTTGTAGATGGCTTATGTCCAATACTTCTTAGGTAATCAGGTTGCATTCAGCATTGTGCGAGCGGCTTCCTTTAATTATCTGTTTCGTCTCTCAACTACTCCATTCTGTTGAGGTGTGCTTGCAGCAGATGTTTTGTGAGTTATACCCATCTGGTTGCAATATTCCTCAATCTTCTGGTTTAGAAACTCTGTTCCTTAATCTGTTCTGATTGACATAACAAAAGTTTCTTTTTGCTTGGTGATCTTGTTGAGAAAGTTTGGCAGCTTCTCCAATGTTTCATTCTTCTGGAACAGAAAGATAACCCGGGTGAATCTTAAGTAATCATCAATAATAACCAGAGTGTACTTCCTTCCATTTATACTTAATGGCTTAACTGGGCCAAATAAGTCTAAATGTAGTAACTCTAAAACTCTGGAGGATGAGTGAGCTGCTTTGCTGGTAAATGATGACTTGTTCTGTTTTCCAGCTTGGCACGCTTCACAAATATGATCTTTGTCATATAATTGTTCTTGTAATCCTTCGACTAGCTTATATCTTGCAATCTTATTGATTGACTTAAAGTTGAGATGCTAAGTCATTTGTGCCATAGCCACATTGTCTCTGAGATTGTCTTGGTAACTAGACATGTCTCAATTTGGTTTGTCCATTACACAATATACAATCTGTCCTGTAATTTTCCGGTAAGAAGAATTTCATCTCCTACCTTATTTTTCACATGACAATTGTTAGCATAAAAAACAATCTGGTTTCCATTTGCACAGAATTGACTAACAAAAAACAGATTATGACTAAGACCCTCAACATAAGATACATTTGTGATGGTGGTCTTGTCAATCTTGATATTACCATATGCTCTGGTATAACCTTTTGAGTTACAACCAAAGGTTACTTGTGGTCCTTCTCTTTCCACATAATCTGATAGTGAGTTCTTGTCAAATGTCATATGCTTCGAACATCCACTATCAATGATCCAGTTAGTTCCTTTTGCTACTTGTCCTCTTCTTGCAGTTGTTTGATCCTGCAATTATATAAGCTTAGTTACCCTTTCAACGAGTGGGTGCTTGGTCAGTAGCAAATGTTCCTTTAGGAACCCAGGTTAACTTAGTGTTAGGAACACATATGTAAGAGGTAATCTTTTTTTCTATATCATCTGTTCATGATATGGCTTTGTAGACAGATAGATGGTTTCTCTCAACATTATCCTAGTTGATCTTCTTCTTCTTGGTTGATGATGTTTTAGTAGTCGCCTTATGCTTCTGATCTTTATCTGTCTTGACATAGTGAGCAGGTTGACCTTTCTTATGATAATACCTCTTGTCTCATGCTTCCTTCATCATCATCTTCTGGGGTTGATTCTACTTATTCTTTAGATCTTTAACTTGATCTGGTATGTTTTTCCTTTCAGCCACGAACTTGGTTTCACTAGTTTTTCCAGTATATCCAAGTCCAGTTGTTCCTCTTCTTTAAATATCAATGATCATATCAGCTCGTTCTTGACTTTTGTTGATCTTGCTCATGTTCTCCAAGGTCTTCTTCAGTTTTTCTCTAACTACATCTTTTCTATTGATCATGTCCTTCAACTTTGAATTGAGTGACTAGATCTCAACGTCCTTATTTTTGATTTGTTCTCCCAGACCATTGATTTAAACAGAGAACTTGGTGTTTGCTTCACTAAAAAACTTTACTGTTTCATTCCACTTGTCATTCTCCTTTATGACTTCAGAGAATAACTTCTTTATACTTGTGTAGCTCTTAAACATCTCATTGATTTCTTCCCATGAGACTTCTGGTTCATCTTCATTTCCCGAATCATAAACGGGTCTATTTGAAGAAATAGAGACATGAGAGTTTACCTCAATCTGGTCAAGTCTATTTTCTAATCCCATGTAGCATTCATCTCAATCTTCTTTTGTTTCTTGCGCATAGAGTGGCTCATCTTTTTCTGAAGAGCTATCAGATATGTGACTTGATCTGCTGGAGCCTTCTTCTGCCAGCATTGTTTTGCGTTGAGCTTTAAGCTTTCGATCTCTCTTAGCTCTTCTTCTCTCTGACTTTTTGATAAGTGAGGACGGTCTGTTTTGATGTGACCTGACCTGCCACATCCAAAGCAAGTATAGTCAGTAGAGTTAGATACTTTACAATTATTCTTTGATTCGCTTTTGCTATCAGATCGATCTGGTTCTCTATTCTTTTGATATCTGCTCTTGTTGTCTTTGTAGAATTTGCGGTATTTTCTCAATCTGATTTCTATTTTATCCATTCTCTTGGAAAACATTGTCAATTCCTTGAGCAACTTGTCATAACCTCCTCCTTCTGATGCAGCAGGTAGAACTGGTTCATCTGCTACGCATGTTGGTCCCGAAAGAGCAAGGTTAGGTGTATTGGGGGGGGGGGGGGGGCGGCAATACACCAAATGCGAACCTTTCTGGTTACTTGCCTAATTTGGTTAGAGAGATTTAAGTTTTCTATAAAGCAGATCGCTATGAGTGACAGACCAGATCGATTATCAGATCGATCTCGTTCTGTCCAGGCAGAATCTCTCGAGTGAATAACACTAAGCAGAGATCAAGAGTGATCTTATTCTCTAGCAGAGCGTTGTGTGCGGAAAATGGTGGACTTAGTCGGTGCTCTTTGTTTAGAAAACCTTTTCGAAAACTTAACCAAATATTTAGCAGATTGATTAAGAATGCAGTTTTGAATGAGAATGACAATTAGTGGATAAAACAACTGGGATATAAAATACAGAAAGTAAATGGAATAGTTATTTTTACGTGGTTTGGGAAACCCCCTACGTCCATGGTCTAATTCAAACTGGATTAGATATCCACTACTAGGATACTCTTCCTGTTTATACTCGCTGAGAACGAGCCTCAAGTTTCAAACCCAACCTGGTCGAAACTTATGCACGAATAAGGGTCGTGTCCCTTTACAACTTACAGAAAACTACTATAACTGGATCTCTTCACGTTAATCCACTAGAAAACTACTAGCTAGCAAAGATCTCCTTCTTTCTTTCTCGATAAGACAGACTTGAATCGAGATGTGATTACGATCACGAACGGTTCGGAACACGATCTGGTGAGTAGAAATCTTCTCTCAGTAAATTCTTCGATGGTTGAGATGATTTCTGGGCAGAGTAGCAGCTTGTAGATGGTACATGATCTTCTTATACTTATATAGCTCATAATCTGCCAGTCATTGTTCCGAGCCTTTATAGGTGTAGAATTTGAAATTCTAACCGTTGAGCTTGATTGGTTTGAAGTTAATGTGATTTCACCAATCAAGGATAGTGAATCCCTAATTTGTCTCCTCTTGCCTTCTTAAAAGGTTGACAGAATCTTCTAAATATGGCAAGCAGATCGTTCGACAGATACTTCTTTCCTTTTTCTTGTCTTGATTGATTCTCTTCCTTCTATGGTATGAATGACGTAGCTTAGGTTTTGAGATTCACCAACAATTAGTCGATATCATCTGGTTTCAGCATTTGAATGTCGATTATGATTGTAGTCGTTTTGGTCGAAGTCAATCTTGTCGAGGTCGATCTGGTCGAGCACAAGTTGACATCGATCTGGTCATAGTTGATCTGGTTGAACTTAGGTTGACATCGATCTGATCATAGTTGATCTGGTTGAGCATAGGTTGACATCGATCTGGTCCAACACGATTTGGTTGAAGACGATCTGGTCCAACACGGTCTGGTTGAAGATGATCTGGTCCAACACGATCTGGTTGAAGATGATCTGGTCTCCATCTGGTAAAATAGAAATTTACTTCGAGGTGGGTTGATTCTGCTGATTGTTCTGGTGAGGACATATGATTATCCTGATGAATCTTTCTACTTGTTTTTGTCTGTTTAACGTTCTAGTCCTATTGACTAAGAGAAGACAGAATGACTTTTATAGGATAACATCCTTTACGAGATAAGTCATTTCGAAGACAGAACAGGGATCAGTTCTCCTATCAAATACACTTTATATATTAGTGTTCTGTTAGATATAGAACAGATCGAGGTAACACAGAACATGAGTAAATCTGAGTGTGATTTCGAGAGTACATCATCAAAACTAATTTTATTTGTGGGGTTTCCAACAACGCAATTCGCTTTTAAGGCTATATCTTTTTCTTTCTTGGAACTGCTCTCGTTGTTCTTGCTCGAAGTATGATGTGGTCCATGTATTCTTCTGATGTCACATTCATGTACAACCAGAAGATCAAACAGTGCTTCTACAGACAAATAATTGAAATCAACACATAGTGGTTGCATTGCAAAATATATCTCCTAGCTTGGTGGCAACGCTCTGAGAATTTTGAGATTCTTCTCTCTTTGTGTGTACTTGTTCTTGTTGAAAGCAGAAACTTCATGTAACACTTCGATGAATTAGTTCTTCATCTGCTCAATGGTTTCTCCAGGCTTCATCTTGAACTCATCAAACTTGTTGCATGCCAGGGACAGCTTGTTCTCGATCATAACTTCAGAACCTAAGCTGAGTTCTCGCAGTGCTTCCCACATCTCTTTTGTTGTATCCAGATCATGGATCTTGGCCAGATGGTGGACCCCTTTAACAGTGCTGGAGATGATCCCTTTTACAAAGTCATTTAGATTTGCTTCACGTCATTCTTCTTATGTATACGTTCTGGGGTCTTTGAGCACGATCTCTTTAACTGCACCAATTTTTGTAATGCGAGTCTTCTCTTCTTGTATGACTAATGGTCCTTCCTCTATCACTTTCCACATCAGACAGTGATTTGCTTTTAGACACATCTTGATTATGAAACTCCATTCTCTGTATCCTTGGATGGAGAATTCTTCACAAGCCCTAATGAGAGAAGATTCCATAATGACATATAGTATGCACATGAATGAAAAAGGTTTTCCTAGATCTATTCAAGTTGACCACGCAGGTTTCAACCTTGTGAAACAGAAACAATGGTCCTATGATCCACTGCTCTGATACCCTTGTTGGTCCCAAAAGGGCAAGGTTTGGTGTATGGGGAGGAATACACCAAATACTAACTTTACAGTTTACTTGACTAATTACTTAGAGAGTTTATGCTTTCTGTAAGAAGATTGCTCAAATTTGACAAACCATATTGATGACCAGATCGATCTCAGTCTGTCCAGATAGATACTCTCTTGTGAAAAACACTACGCAGAGATCAAACTTTTGTCGCCGAAGTTCTCCAGATACCAATTGAAGTCCTCATCTGGTGTATATTTAGAATAGGTTGGTTCCTTTAGAAAGTATCTATTTAGAATGAATCCTTATTTGACCTTCTCCTAGTCGTTCTGGTCATCACTTGGGACCCATGCATCAGTTGGTGTCTGCTTGTTTAAATATAGATTCCATGAGAAAGCCTTTTTCTTCTTTTTCTTGGACTGAGTTGTAGATTGGGAAGACTGCTGTTGAGAACGTTCTGCTGAAGATGGTGGAGATAAGGTCGTCAGGAAAGATTTTTCCTTTGCTTCTTGAGCAGCTATTTTCCTTTCCCTTTCTGCTTGTTCTTTGTAGAATTGTGCTCTGAATACAGGATCACAGGCATGCTCCATATTTACTCCAAACAGTAGCAGTTCTGCTATTTGTTCTCCTTCATCTATGGGCTTTTTGCCTTTGTTTCGGGACTGAGTCTGCTTCATTTGTGTATGTGCACCAGAGTGAGTCTGTTCTGGTTCAAAAAGAGTGGGATCTGGCCTTGGTGGTGTAGTAGGCCTCTCCTTCACTGATTTACCCAGAACAACAGATGGTGTTTCTGCTTCTTCCCCCACTTCTTCTGGTTCTATCAACAAGTTCTTCTCTTTACTCATGCCCTTGACACCTTTGCCTCCTGTGGAGATTTCCCCCTTTTCGACATCATCAAATAGGGACTTGATGAGTGTGCGAAGTGAGTCAATCTCCACCTTCATCTGCTCCATCTTCTCTTCAGCATCAGACTTGAACCCGAGTAACAGATTGACAGTCTGGTCAGATGCATGCAATTTCTGTTCAAGTCTGTTGTTCATCATAGCTAGGGTTCTGTCATAAGTTTCTTGTAGCTCTTCCACTGCAGATATACGAGTACTTTGATGCTCCTTCTGAATAGTTCTGAGCTTTCTTCTGATGTCAAGATTCATATCATTGACATAATCTTTTTGGGGTTGATTAAAGTCAGTGAGGATCTAGGTGGCTTTTTCTTGAAGCAAGTTGCAGGTGTCAGCCATATGATTTTCAACCCGAAGAGTGATCAGGTTGTCGATCGGATAGTTATTGAAGGGTCTGGTTTCTCTTTCCAACAGCTCCTCCATCTCATAGAAATGAATATTCTTCTTTAGCTTCTGTGCGACCCCAGGAGTGTAGAGCTCGTTGCTAGGTTCTCCATCAATGGTCTGCCCCACTGGAATGTCATCAACTGGATCAAGGTTAATGACAGGGATTTTCTTTGTGATTTTCTTGGGCTTCTCTGCTTCTTGTACTGGTGGTGGAGATTGATGATCTGGTTGTACAGGAGCCTCCATCTGGACATCTGAGTCGGTTGCTTCATCTGGGACATTTGAAAAGAAATCCATTTTATCCGTATAAAATGATTTCAAGTCAATCTTCAGAAGTCCTTCCTCATGCTTCATGAGAGCAAGGATGAGTTGTGGGTACTCTGTGCGCACTTCGCTGACAGTGCTTGCTTGAAGTAGGCTAAGTAGAGTGGCTTCTTCCTTCTTCAGTTCCTCGATTGTTCTGGTCTGGAGCAGCGCATCAAATATGTAGTACTCGCTGTCCTTGACCAGCAGGTAAAATTTAACGCGCTTGGCTGCTCCCAGACTCTCTGGTAGAAGATGAATACCTAGGAACTCTTGTAATACAAAATGGTCTGCCTCATTCTCCAGCAAATTAATAACGCCCTCTGCTTGGCGTTTCTTCTCTTCCTCCTCATCAGCAGATTCTGCCTCCTCTTCATCCTCACTTATTCTTTGCATTATGTTCAGTGAGGGTGTGGGTGTTCTGGCCGGAGAAAAGTCTTTCTCCTGTTGTGGGTTGAAACTGGATTCAGGTTCAACAAAGAAGGGTTTTGTCTATGGAGCTTCTGGAGGTGCTGTCTCAGTCAGCGTCACCTTCTCACCTTGTTCTGCCCTAACTCGTTCTGTTTGAGTTGCTTCTGGTTCGAGCAGAGGGTGATCTGTTGACTTGTGGTGGGGACTCTTGAACCTTTCTCAATCTGCGCCTCTTCTGCTTGGGTTGAGATGCAGAGATTTCTGTGTCAACAGAATTTTTGCATTTAACGATTGGTCGGCGTGCTGCCTTCTCTTTCTGCACTTTTTACTTGGGTGCCTTTCCTTTCTGCTTTTCAACACCTTTGGTAGGTGGAATCCATGCAGGATTAGAACTCCTCATCTCCAGAAGTGCCACGCGATGTACTTCATCCGTGATTTTGTTGAAAAGTGCTGGAGTAAGTCCTAGAGACATCTCGATCTGATGCTGGTCTTTCGGTATAGTAAGGCTTGTGTTAAATTCCACAGCATTCTCCCAGACCTGCTGTTTAAAGAATTTCTCCACCATGAGACTGATCTTGGTGGAGTGCCTCGGGTTCCTCCTAACTTCCACTGAAACACTGCGTCCTCTGCTATCTTTGGTATATGTAACCAACTTGGCTTCTTTAGCCATCAAATAAAAAAGAATTTTGCTCCAGTTGACTTTGAGATTAATTACAACAGCCGTGAGAATACGGAACTTCTCTGGAGTAACTTGATCATAGGATCCACTATGGTTGAGGAATATCCTTTGAACCAACTCAAACATCAGCTTGAAGCCAGGTTGAAGTAAGGATCGATGAAACATCCTTCCTGTATAGGCGATGGGTATCACCATCATTGTTTCCACTGCCGCTTGAAGTTGTTCATGGGTGATCTCATCTAAGGTCATGCCTTCATCCTTCAACCGATACGCCTGGATGATCATTGCAATAACATTGTAGGTTGTTTTACTAGTCCTGTCACCGATGGGCATCAACACGTTGGCCTCATGACCATCTTTATCACTTTGCCAGGTCAGATAGAATGTGGCTACTTGTTTTGCCAGGAACATGTTAGGATATGAGGTAACGATGTTACAGAATCCTATGAGCACAAGAATGCAGAGAGAACATAGATGTATATTCATCAGTGATGTGATAATCAAGTATGGATATCCTAAACAAATGAACAATTAATTAATATTAACCAGAGCACTTTCCCAGAAAGAATTATAAACGATATACAAAACTCATAGTAAGTTGAAGATGCTTGAAATTAAGAACTTAAAAACCATTGCAGCGAGTAATCATGGCGAAAGTTTCTTCAAGTTTTCGAAATCCATGGGTATCAAGGATCGTGTAAGGTTTAGGGGAGAGAAACTTCTGAACCTCAGCAACGTGTTGTAGGAACAAAGAAGTTTGAGGTGCCATGATCAAATAAGAAAAGCTTTGAAATAGTTTGCAGAGAACAAATCTGGGATTTTCTTAAGTGCTTAAAGATAGTAGTGCTCAGTGCGAAGAATGTGTTGGTGAACAGTTGAGTGTATGGACAACACATATATATAAGAAAACAATCAACGACACAGATGAGCGGGATAAAAAATGAAGGGTTGGATGAGGGTCTCCCCTTTTTAGGTTTTCCCGCATCAGTTTTCTAGTTTGCCGCCTTTCGTTGCGTTTGATGTACGCGCTAGATCCTAAGGTTGTAGGCGAGAGTGTGCATATCTTCCTATCCACTGCAACTTTCCTTTTCCTTTTTCTTGTAGAGATTTTCTCGATCACAGTTTCCAAAGGTGTGCTAATCATCACAAATATAGGAGATTTAGCAAATCTAGGTTAGAAAATAACTTTACAGACTGTAATTAAGAGGTTAATTATGGGTAGTGACGTCTTCCATCTAGGACGCTTCAATTTGCTAAATTCCCCCTTGACCAAGTAATCATTTAAAAAATAATTTCCACGTGGCATTTCTTCAATCTGGGCAAGTTTTGACACGTGAAATCTCTGTTTCCATCTGGTACTGCATCGTTCTGGTTTGTCATTCTGTTTGACAATCTAGTTTGTCATTCTGGTTGACAATCTGGTTTGTCATTCTGGTTGACATTCTAGTTTGTCATTCTGGTTGACAATCTGGTTTGTCATTCTGGTTGACATTCTGGTTTGTCATTCTGGTTGACATTCTGGTTTGTATCGTGCTGCTACCATTTGTATCTTTTCTACTACACGTTCTAGTTTCATCAGTCTGGTATTGACTTCATTCTATCATCCAGATTTAGTAATCCAAGCTTTCCATATAGCATCTTGAATCTTTCTTCTGGTAGAGCTTTAGTCAAGATGTCAGCACGTTGCACATCTGTGTGAATCTTCTCTATCTGGATATGCTTCCTCTCTACATGATCTCTAATAAAGTGATGTCTCACATCAACATGCTTAGACCTTGTATGGAGTACTGGATTCTGTGTTATCGCTATTGCGCTTGAACTGTCACAGAATATAGGTATCTCCTTTACATCGATCTCGTAATCCTTTAGTTGCTGCTTCAACCATAATATTTGTGCACAACAACTTCCAACAGCCATGTATTCCACTTCAGTTGTTGATGTGGCAACGGATGTCTGTTTCTTCGAGAACCAAGATATCAACTTGTTTCCAAGAAACTGACATGTACCAGAAGTAGACTTTCTGTCCAATTTGCATCCTGCAAAATCTGAAGCAGAATAGCCTGTTAATTCAAGGTTGTCGTCACATGGATACCAGAGTCCAATGTGAACTGTTCCTTTAAGATATCTAAGTATCTTTTTGACAGCTTCCATATGTGATTCTTTGGGATTGGCCTGGTATCTGGCACATAATCCAACTGCGAATGTAATATCTGGTCGACTTGCAGTAAGATATAGCAGCGAGCCAATAATGCCTATGTATTGTGTTATATTTGCTGGTTTGCCTTCTGGATCTGGATATCTCTTCCTGTTGGTCTGCATTGGAATTTTGACTGGTTTACTGTCTTTGACTCCAAATTTAGTGACCAGATCGTTAATGTACTTTGCTTGATTCACAAAGATACCATCTGGTAACTGCTTAACCTGCAAACATAGAAATAAATTTCTCTCGCCCATCATGGACATTTGATATTTATTTTTCATTAGATCGGCAAATTTGACACACAGATAGGCAGATTGTGACCCATAAATGATATCCTCAACATATATCTGGACTAAAAGGATATGTTCTTTGACTTTGATTACGAACAGTGTTTTGTCAACAGAACCCTCTTCTAAATCCTGATTCCAGTAAGAATGTTGATAACGTTTCATACCACACTCTGGGTGCTTGTTTCAAACCATAAACAGCTTTAGCTAATCTGTATACTTTCTGGTCTGGATTTCCTTCTTCAAAACCAGGTGATTGCTCAACATATACTTCCTCTTCAAGTATGCCATTTAGAAATGCACTTTTAACATCCATCTGGTACACTTTGAATCTCTTGTATGCTGCATATGCTAGGAGCAGTCTGATTGCTTCCAATCTGGCAACTGGTGCAAAAGTTTCATCAAAATCAATACCTTCTTGTTGACTGTATCCTTTTGCAACTAGTCTGGCTTTGATGAAAATTCAATAAGAAATCTTATTCTTGTAGATAAACTATATCCAGGCATTTTTGATGAGAAGAAAGAAAGGTTTTAATTACCATAATTTTTCTTCAGTAGTTTCTTCAATCTGAAGATTTCAGATTTTATGCTGTTTATGCGGAATCCAGTGCTCCAATTGAATGATTCAAGGATCATTCTTGTTTCTAAATCTGCAAGAGATTTTTCTAGAAGCTCTATTTGCTTCTGAATGGTTAGTCCGGGCATAATTAATTCAAGAAAGGAAATGAATTTTAAATTTATAAAAGAGATCTTAGGGTTTTAAGCATTTATCAGAAATATCGGAAAGATGCGACATATATGTATAAGATATCTTATAAATACCTTGGTTTTCTTTTTTCTGTTCATCAGCTTCTGCCAATCCATGCCTTGTTCTACTTCTTCCCTAACGGCCACCTGCCTAAACGGTACTTTTTCGAACTCAAAACGGCAATTTGGACTCCAGGCTCAAAGTCATGATGAAGTGAAGAAAAAAGACAAACTTGTATTTACTGAAAAGATATTACATACTTAGCTTCTTTCAAGATTATTTCCTGATTCAAGCTTATGGCCCTAAGGCCTCTATAAGACTACTCACTAGACATTTTATGAAGATCTTCAAGGATAGTGTGTGCTCGAATGACCCCTTCTGATAATTGAACTCTCCCCTTTTATAGAATAAGGAGTGAGGATCCATACAAGTATTTTTCGTCACTGCTGACGTTTCTTTCCACTAATAATTTACATATTAGTTGGCATCTGAATTAGTGGAGTAGTCGTCACTGTTGACAGATACTTCTCTTCCTTGATGAGTGGATTCTTTATCGCTTTCTGCCGACTCCACTTCTTTATCACATCTGGGACAACTGTA